>JAECUM010050980.1:0-46133 GCA_016617855.1 Megalonaias nervosa | reverse complement strand
ATCTGAGGGACCCCCTAGTGTCAAAAGTTAAAATTTTTTTATGTGTGTTTTGTTTCTCCAATATGTATGTTCGTTTGTGTTACCTTTTTTTTATATAAATTTTGATTTTAAAAATTTTGCATTAGGGTATGTACACCATCCAAATTAGTTAATTTCTCGATTTCATTTTATTTGTAGTTTTCTTCGTAATGTCTTGTTTATTAAAGAGAAGTAGAGTTTTAGTTTTTACACTAGTCTATAATATAGCAGCATTAGCTGCTTAGTATATAAGTTCAAATCCATAGCATCTCATGGCGTACGTGCACAACATGAGCTCTCAACAGTGAGCACCATGTGCACGTGCTGCATGTTTCTCCTATTCCAAATATGTTCACATTATTAAAGTTTAAAGTTTGGCTCTATTTTCGACCTTCTCACGATTTGTTGACAGACTCCTCATCTTTAATAGGTTTTAAAATGTATAATAATGGTCGTATAAATTTGCATATAGAATCATTTGTCAAGATGGTATTGACTGTTTGAGTGAAGAGAGGGATATAACTGGCAGATGACCGGGTGATACAGGCCTTTACGTATGTACATACATGAATAAATGCGACACAGTAACACTGGAAGTATTTAGCCGATAAAATTAAGTGCCTTGCCCAAGGGTACATCACAGCAGGTAGTCAAGCAAGAACGCAACTGGGCACGAGTTCAACGCCTTTAGTACAGAACCATCGTGGCTCTACATATACATACATACATACATACACACACATATATATATATATATATATATATATATATATATATATATATATATATATATATATATATATATATATATATATTCACGGAAAAACCGGTCTTATGACATAACATGTTGATATATTAACCTGTCTGCATTTTCTGACTGATGGAGTAATGTTTTGAAAGCATAATAACATATATTGTATCACAATAGTGTGTCAATTTTTTTATCCACGAGCTTTTAAAAGAATCCGTACCTCTTTCCCAACACAATGACATGACTTCAAAGCACCGTTGCAACAAAGGGTCTTGGACATGGGATGCACTGAAGCAGGGCCTGTCAAATTCCCTCACATTCTTAAGCAAATACCCATAACGATGTCTAATCAGCCATGCAGTCTGCATCAGGTCTGGATGCGTGTCGATATCGATTGTCTATCCTGGAAGCGTGTCGATATCGATTGTCTGTCCTGGAAGCGTGTCGATATCGATTGTCTGTCCTGGAAGCTCATAATATTGATCAGGATCTCCTCATGATTCGAGGATTTCTTTAAAATGAATATACTCGATGTGTCAGCAACAACTCTGACACACTGGTGTCGTCTGCGCGCGCTTAAACACAAACACACACACACACACACACACACACACAGGCTACTAATGTCACATTACATATGTACTTGTTTTGTTCAGTTATTCAGAAAAATGAAACCAATAGACTTAAAATAAAATCGTATGAAAGTTTAATCAAAATAATGTACACCTTTATTCTATCCAGTAACACTCGTATGTGAATCATTAGGCAGCTTTATGATCATTCATTGTTAATAATACCATCATCTTTATATTGAATGCATTACATTGCATTAATGTATAAAGATGACACAAACTTCGAAAAACAGAATACCGTATGCCTCGCAAGGGCGTCAAGGACTGGGCAAGATATCCGTTCCAATCTCTCCACCGTCAGGTATTATCGCCATTATCTTGGCGATAAGGTACTGCTTCTTTCTCATCCTTTAGTATTTCTCTCATATTTAAATGGCATATTAGTTCTAACTTGCAATACAGTTTTCTCGGCAACTGTAATCCATTCAGATAAATTCCAGCACTGTCTTTAATATGACCTTGATCTATTTTGTTTAATGACTACGTCATCAGATTCATTATTAATGGCCTCCTCCTCACTTTTAGATTCTTCGTCTTCCGATTTTAAGGTATCCATATTATCAAGAAATCGTCTTGTTTGTCCTATTGTGACGTCATCATCCCATATTAGCAAGGGAGAATCAGACGTGAATACAGAATCCTAAAACCGCGTTCCATAAATATATCTTCCAACTCCTATTAAAATAATATATACACTTTACAAATGATAATAAGAAAACCACAATATAAGAAAGAAACACCCTTTATTCTGTAGCTATCGATTCTGTCAATTTGTTTAAATTTTGTGGCCGTGGAAATTTTTCCAAAAGTCTTCACAAAAACTTGTTAATGGAAATATCCACATAATATTTATAACATATTCTCATTAGATAAGTAGATAACACCGATTTATATTCTATAATTTACCTAAATGTACCCGCTAAACATATTTGCTGGAACAAAATCACAACCGTTTGTACTCAAGGATCATGTAATATTTTGACCTACAGTTTGCTATAGAAAAATATGTTTTGAAATTACGTCTTTCTATTTCTTCATGTTATAACCAAACATCCCAATTTTTTTTTAGGATTGAATAGACTTCTAAAAACATTCGCTGCATAAAATGCTCGCTTATAAAATCAAAGACAGACATGTTAATTTGTATCATATTCTATTCATTTAAAATTACACTTTGCATAAAAATAAAATTTTGTTTAAGGAACAAGTTAAATATGGCGGAGAAAAAAAAGCAATTGGAAAGCTTCTTATACCTGAATATGTCATATAACTGACAATGGATAACTTCGAAGTTGTTGCTGACATCGACGATCATTCAGGGACCTTTTCTTTTGCATTCCCCTTCAAATTATCATCCACAGATTTTCGAGGGATATTGAACTCACTTGAGGATTGTCTATTTTGGTTACTTCACAGATTAAATCACAGACCGAAAGTCTCTTGTTCTATACCGCTTTGAAATCTTCATTTATCAAGAAAGAACATAATAGTCTTGAATGTCCTGATATACCAATAGTTTTGAATGTTATGGTATACAATTGATCTAGTTCAGAATGTCTTTGAATGAATAAACAAACATTCCAAAGCAATATGCTAATCGACAGTCGATGAGGACTTAGCAATTCCATTTTCCAATGAACATTTTAAATAAATAATTCCTCTGGAATTATATCAGAACACATCTATGAACTATGATAACAAATAGATTCCACAGACTGATCTTAAGATAGAAAGGAATATAGAAAGGAATAATTTGTTTTTTAAAGCCTCATATATATATATATATATATATATATATATATATATATATATATATATATATATATATATATATATATATATGGTTTATAAATGACACAAAACATGCACGACATAAAAATGATATAGTACTTCTGTACAAGAGAGAGGGCGTCGTTTATCATATTATCTTTCTTCTGATGCCAGTTATTTAAATATTGTATCCTGCAGCATCAAACTCGATCTTAATAATCTCTGATTTTCCTTTTCCATTGTGTTAAATAAAGTAAGGAGGCTAAGATAACTGAATACAATAATGGGAGAAGGAGCTGAACTATTATACACTTACAAATGTTGCAAGGCCAATCTCAAATGCCAGCAGTCCTTCTTGATTGTGGAATAATTTCTTTGGAGTTTGTTTACATTTTTAAGAAGAATAGAACACTGGTTGATCCACACATTTTTAATCTCCTTGAATCAATATTGCACCAGCTACATCACTTGCATCAGCAGAGCACTTTTAAGTAATTGACTAAAATTTGGAGCTGTAAGAACTAGAACGCTTTCAAGTCTGGCATTTAATTTGTCAATTGATTGCTGACACTTGTGAGATCAATGAAACTCACATACCCAAATATCGCGTCAGCTGCTTTTAACTAGTATACAGAGATAACCTTGCCCTTAATCTTTACAGGCTTTGCTTGATATTGTTTACAGTATGTCTTCAAAATGTGAAACAAGAATGGCAAAACTTTTACCAAGCGTAACTGTAAGAATGTCATCACTGAGTCGATCAAAGAATGTTTGAGTGGTTTTCATGTGATCTTTCAAGGGGTCGTTGTAGATGATGACATAATCGCTGTATGCGTCACAATTATCTAGACCAGATGTTATCATATTTATTAAATGCTGAAATGTTGAAGGAGAATTTTTCATACCAAATTGCATCACTTTATACTGATCAAGCCCATCTGGAGGTGCAAATGCTGAAATATTTTGTTTGCTCTTTCCGTTTGTGGAATCTGCCAGAACCCTTTTAAAAGGGCACACATATTTTGCATTTCCAACTGTATTGATGCGATCATATATTATTAGCATTGGAAATGAATGCAGTTTGGTGACACTGTTGACATTTATATAGTCAGTACACACGCTGAATATATTATTTGCTTTAGGCACAAGAATCAATGGTGAACTCAAGTTACTTTTGATTGTCCAGTAAATATTGAACTGCTGTTTTCAAACATTTCTGCTTGAAGGGATGCTGTTTCACAGGTGTAGAATCTAAAATGTCAACGTCGTAATAGAATTTATTTGTTCCTGTTGGATCATATGGTAACAAGTGTTGATATCCCGATAATAGTTGTTTTAGTTCACTCGTTTCCCGTGGTTGTAGGTGTGAAAGTTTCTTGTTCAGATTGTTTACTCTTTCTGAAATCCAAAGATTGCTTCAACTAGAATCACAACAGTAAGAGTGCTTTCCAGCGTTTACATTCTCATTGTGTGGAGCAGGTAAAAATAGGTTAATGAAATAATTAACTGGGATTTCTCTACCAAAATATCCCTTTAGCATATGCATATGACAAGGGTGTTTCTGTTCCCGCCTCCCAGAATTTATTTTAATGATATCATTTGGCCCGAAGAGGATTTTGAAGTAGGGATAAGAGAGCAAGAACCCTAACACCGGAGTGAAATCCCATTTTCTGTGTATTTATGTCATACCTTAATTTCACGTTCGACTGAGTAGAGTGAAGATTGGTTATTGCTCTTTCAAAGTCTCTGAGAATGTATATTTGAAATCAGCGACACACTCTTGATGATTTATCTTGTAATCTTCATTTGAATTAATTTTCTCTTTTACTAATTTCAGTGGTCCACTGACAGTATGTCCAAATACCAGTTCAAAAGGTCAAAAGCTCAATGATTTATGAATTGATTCCCTAACAGCAGACAACGGTAAATCAACACCCTAATTCCAGTCTTTCCAGTATCAAATCAATATGACCAAATGAAAGTTTGAGGAAGTGTTTCTAAAGCCCCTTGACTTTCACGGTGATAGGCAAAAGATTGAAACAGTTGTGTGCCCAATTTATGCATGACTTGTTGGAAAATTCCAGACATAAAATTTGAATCTTGATTAGCCTGGACAGATTTTGGGCAAGTAAGTGTAAGAAATCATTTACCAAAGTTTTAAAAATAGTTTTTATATTGCTCGAAGGAACTGCCTCTGGGAATCCTGTGGATGCACATATTATGGTCAACAAGTATTGGTTGCCTAACTTAATTTTACCATAAGGGACTGACACAGTCTACTTTTATTCTTCTAAATGGTTCGTCAAATGCAGGAATAGGATGAAGATGAACCTTAGGTATCTTCTAATAGGGTTTTCCTACAACTAGACAACTGTGACAATATCAACATTATTTAGAAACGAAACTTTTAATCCTTGGCGAAAAGAAATGATTCAAGATCTTGAACAGCCAAGGGAGTTAGATGGGATAGACTAACACTTTCCTGTACATTTGAATTTGGAACGACAATTTGATTACTGAAAATTCATCACTACCGCTCACCACTTTCGCATAATGATCCCATGAATTACAAAATAACAAACTGGTAGTTGTGTGGCGTCAACTTCATAAATAGCCTTCTATAACAAGTGACTGATTGTTGTCACCCTGAATATAATACAGTGAATGAGTAGTAAAATGAGGATCACATTGATCAAAACATATTAATTGATCAGTCATATATATATGACAACATGACAAAGAACCGTGTAAAACAGCTTCTAAGTAATCCAAGTGCTTTCAATTTACAAAAGTATACATGACTGTGTATAATGGAAGTATTGTTGACAGAAGATAACAAGAATAAACCGTTGTTGCAATATACTATGTAAACTGATAGAGGAATTAAGGAATTAGTTATTAGGCTGTAATAAATTAAATCAAATCAAAAGTTACATAGGCGGTAGAAAGAAATATTACTTACATACATAATCTTAAAGGGGTGGAGCTGGCTAGGCACATTACAATTGGTATACGAGTTAAGAACAAATACAACTTTTTAATAGTGCTGGTGTTGTGGATGAAGACGGGTGGAATGAATTGGTTAGAAGGAGAGATATTGTGATAAGCGAACAATGCAAACATGTAGTCTAACCAATCCAAGCGCTGTTGATCGTAGTGAAATTGAGAAAGTTTTCTCACGCTCTTCATTCATAAACTGCGATATTCATGCACATATAAGTTAATATGTATTTCGTTTCATGATTTAAGATGAAAGTTTGTATTACAAATGTTGAAATCTCCACAGTGTCAATATCACTTTTGGAACTACTTTCGTTTCTCATTTAGGAAATAAATATGTTTATTATTCAAGTTTGTATTGCCATATTCAGGCCAAATTTAGTTTTAATATTTTTTCTGCTCCTTCTTTTTTCTTACAGTCTCCCTCGCCATCAGGATGAACATATTTAAAATGGACCACGATGGTGCACCCTCTAGCATACATTTATTTAAACTATTTATAGGCACGATCAAAAGTGCGTAAGACGAACTCTACTGAACAAAACACGAGAAAAGTATTATCCTTTGAAAAGCTGTTTTCTACACGAATCTAGCAAATATGTAGTGACTGAACTTGCATCAAGAGTTCGATATTCGATATCATATCACCCACACAATATCGTATGCCATTTACTCGCTGTGACAAACGGACACCACAAATGCTTGCTTTAATATAATAACAAACTTGTTTAAATAGCAATTATAACCCTGAACTCATTGTAATCTGTGCAAACGATGGAGAGTTCGGGCATTGATGAGTGTTGACTGCAAAACCGAAATTAAGTGACAGTCGATATTTGGGTCCCGCGTATGTTACCGAACTAGACTGTAAGCTTGCTAAGGCCAAACAATGCACGTTAAAATGTAGAAGTAAACCGAATAAAGAAGCAATTCAATACAAGTAAACTCTCAATTGTGAATGTCATTGTTGATAAAGGATATGCTCTGAAATCTATCAGAAGCATTACTTATAGAAGCTCAATTTGTTAAAGATCGATCTCCTTCAATTGATTTTGTATTGTAGAATTACTTATTATCGATGTTGTAATGTAGCCGTTATCCGCATTGGCGGCAAATGGACAAAACAGCCATGCAAATAGACGGTTGTTGCAAAATATATGATAGAAAGAAAATCTACTTTTTGGGGTAGATATATATAACGAAATATTTCACTAGTAAAGTGCAAAGATTTTGTATTATGTTCTTTTCAAACCTATCTCAATATCCGTCTGTCTCTCTCTCCATCAGGATGAACAGGTCTTAAAATATGTCAAGAATCTTGACCGTCCAGTATTCGTTTTTGTAATCAATAAAAAGTCGCCATCAAGGATGCATAATGCATAAAATGAACCCCAAACTACAAAGCAGGCTTCAGGTATTAACTTTTTTTATAGTGAGTTTCCTACACGAATCAGTTTCTCAGTGACTGAACTTGCAAGACCTGTTGTTATTGCATATTATTTGTAACCCATTTATTATCGTATACCTGTTACAGAAAAATGGTACACATGCAAAACGGAAGTGATAATCGAAATCCGAGTGCGTAATTTGTTACCGAAATGGCCTGCAAGCATGCCAACACACATTTTATATATTAATACAAATATAAACACAAAATGAGGCCAAAATCCTTACATCTAAACTCCCAACATGTTATTTAACAATGTTACTTTCTGAAGTCTGTTGGAACGTTCCGTCATTTTGCTAAGGATTTCTTCCCCAGGAATATTCACTGTATTAATCCACAATAAACTTGTTAACAAAAATAAAATTATTTTCATTTTCGCATGAAAACATTCATCAGTTTGACAACATAAACATTTTGAAGAATTATATTTAGAATCTAAATTTGTAATAAGTCGCTGCCCTGAAGTTGTTATAGTAATGCTCCCGTTAATAGGATCGAAACAGAATGGAGAAATATCCGTGAATATCGAAGATTTTTGCCCTCATAAATATCTAATAAAAAGAAAATCTCCATTTTTCGAGTAGACTTAAAGAAATATTTAACTCGTGAAGTGGAAGCATTTTGTCTCGTCACTCGTGAAGTGGAAGCATTTTGTCTCGTTTACATTACGGTCTTCCTCGTCTCGACTGGTTATTGCAACATGTATCATTGATATTGCATAACACTGTTGTCAGATCCCTGCTACACATACTATTATAACGACTCGGATTCCTATGTGTTACGTGGTGTTTAAGTACAAGTTCACGTTCAATTCGAACGTTTATCAATACCACTCCCCAGATTTTCAGACATGTCTTCCCACATGGCATGTGAGGGATATTAAAAAGGCGTACTCATTTTTTTTTTTATTCATTTAGGAAACGTGGAATATTAACATTGTTCTCATTATTGTTTCGTTTTGACAATAAGTAACTGGGAATTCATATATGATTTAGAGAGCATGAAAACAATAGTTTGCTGTTGAAACTACGATATGTACATTCATATACCGTTGGCGATTCTCGATTTAACATACCAACAGTTTTGTTATATCAAGTTGTTATATACGTGCACATTAATAGTCCAGTCATCTTTAAAATGTGTGCTTGAAATATAAATAAATAAATGAAATGTAAGCACTCGGTCTAAACAACTAGACAGCTTACTGCCCTTTTTCGATTACTAGAAACAGTCCATTCCGAATAAAATCTGTCGTCTACATAACATATTTGCAATGTTTAGTTTTAATATTTCTGTTTTTTAAAACAATTGTACAGAAGATGTAACTATTATAAACACCAGTTAAAAGAATATAACTCCCAAAGTTAAAGAAATTTATGGTATTATATTTTAGAACTTGTCGAATCACATCACATCTATTGTCTGAACAAATGGACTTGCCCAGGCAAATATACAGGCCGTGTTGGTAGAGAAACTCACATGTGGTTTGAAACGCGAACGATGGTGTTGGAAATCGCACTGCGGCGATCATGTTGGAAATTATAACATTTGTGCATTTTAGTTTTTAGTTTCTCAGATTAGTAGGGGGTACAAACAAGATGGCGTTAGAGACTAAATTGCGATGCTACAGGTTGGAAATTATGAAGTTTTTTGCATTTTAAATATCCTTGATGCCTTTAAGTTCTAAAATCGGTAGGGGGTACAAAAATGGTGGTGTAGATGAGTACAATGGCTATTTTCATCAGATAAATGAATGTTAATTAATAGCAGACGACGGTAGACACGGGAATTCCAATACCAATCGACCATTGTAGCAAATCCTGCAATGGTTTGGGTATAGAAACGAAGGGGGTATGTATACCACATTTTGCATAGATCCACACCCACATCTGTTTGTGTTACGGACACGTCGAAAAAGAAACCAACTAAAACCGTTGACATTATTTGTAGCATGGACAATGGTTTGAGAACAGGTACATTTTCCTATCAGCTGCCTCCCAACCCCATATTTTATGTATGGTTGACTCTGTTAGAACAAAATGGCACGGCTTTTGTACATTTTGTTGAGAATGGATTCAAGCTAGTATTAGATAGTTTCATGCTTAATATAATCTTAACGTATGCAATAATTTCAATGGTATGAGAACACGTGTTCATATTTTGAAGACCTGTAGTAAGTGTTGATGCATTTTTAAGCTTAAATCCACATCCACTGGTTTTCTACCATAAGTGGTGATCATGGTAATTCTCTATGGTCCTATTATAATTATGGTCATTATCATTATCGTCATTGTTTTTCTATCATTTAATGCCATAAGCAAGATTCGGTTTCAGAAAATATATTACTCCAGTACAGATGGCTCATCTTTAAAATGGTGGACCCTTTATGGCGATACATATTTTCGTAATAGAGCTGGTCTTGATTCTTTCTTCACGCATCTGCTGTTGGAATGATATATTCATCTACATATTTCCTCTCATCAAACATCAAAGCTGGTAAATGAAATTTCATTCATTTATTCATTTAAAATTAAAGAAAAATCTAGTGTCTGAAGATAAAAAAGTAATTTTATTCAATAAAAGTTACACTGTACGCCAGCAGTAAATATTAAAGACTGCTAGTACACGTATAGCAATGACATTCTAACGTATATAAACAGTTGTAAAATATTAAAACGTTAAATTTCATTTTCTTTAATCACAAATGGTAACTATCTTGTAAACAGTTTTAATAAGCTTTTCTCCTAATAAAATTAAATCCAAAAGCTGGACGAAATAAAAGCAATAATGAAAAGCAAATGACATAACAATACAGCTAAATTGTACAGTCTAAGTCAAATACACAAGAAATCCGACAAATCTACAACTTAAAATTTAAGTAAGATAATGAAACTGACATGAACGAAAAGGGCGATACTAGTGTGATGTCAACTCATTGCACATTGACCATTTTATCTTCGCGAGTAGTGGAGGTGGGGAAGAATGGGAATTTACTTTGGAAGCAATTATTATTTCATTATCTCTTCTTTGATGATAAGAAATGTTATTCTACTTTATTTACTCACCAAATAAACAAGGGATATACGGACACAGTGGGTTGCAAAGGTATTTTTGTCAGCAGCTGGCAAAACGAAATATTTGGAGAATGTATAAGCCTGCACCCACCTCTGCCTAGTTAACAAGTTGTGTGCCTCATAAAAATGAGAAACAATATAATGAAACACTGTAACGTTCTTGATGCAAACATTTTTGAAAAGACTCTTTTGATTTTCTCCATTACTGCAAACATAGTAGAAACAACAATATTGACTCACAGTGAAGATTTCATTTTGAAAAATGTATACGAAACTTCTTATAAAACTGAGACTTTGTTTCAGATCCACACAATCACATCAAAATGAATGTAATTTTGACCATTAGAAGAGTTCTGTAGTGATCATGAAAAATTATCAAATTAACAGTAAAGTTTCCTATAATACATGTAATATTTAATATATTTGCTCAGTAGTAGCGGGCTTCAAATAGCACCTGCAATACTTGCAATACAGTAAGCATTTTTTAATACCTAAGAACATAGCTCATATTTGACAAATTAATCATGTTTGTTCATCACTTGTCTACCATCACTTTATAGGTAAGTTTAAATTTTAAGTCTGTAATAGCAGCTTCCCAAAGTTTGGAGTATAGACGTTTCTCTGTTCCATTACCACGTCTCGTGTGTCCTTTTCTTGAAGCTTTTCTCTTCATCCGCGATTTCAAGCGAGACTGTTTATTCGCAGCTCTTCTGGAACACAGCCTCCTCCTGTGTCCTTTTCTTTAAGCTTTTGAGAATGTCCTCTATGTGCCGAATGGACTTGTGTAATAGTTCTTATCACAATAATGTTCTCTTCATCTGCAATTTCAAGCGAGATTGTTTATTCGCAGCTCATCTGGAACACAGCCACTGATGATGGCTTAATATAAAGCACAACGCTTGAACATGGACGATACTAAAGGCAATATCTTTATCTGACTAAAAATCGATAAGCGTTTGAATTTTAGATCTAGTCGTCATTAAAATTTAAAGTTGTGTCACCGTCTTCTTCTTTTGCATGGAACTTTCTTGGAGGAACATGTATATCATCATGCATTAGTGACCAGCTGATATATTTTTCACATCAGTTAATTTATGCGGTCATGACACCATTTGGAATAATGATTATACTATAACATGATTGCTAGTTAAAATAATTTGCCACACCATTCGGTGACAAAATTAAACACGGCATCTTTAGCGACCGTTTTAACCAAAGCAAATTGTGTGACAACTATGCTGTTTCGTTCCTTTTATTTTCAGCGTTTGCGTTCACAGCTCCTGTAAGGCTGTCGTCCATGGTGAATTTATTGTCCACACTGCAGACATCATAGCGATATAACAGAAACATTGTTAAATCTACGTTAAAAATACAAATCACACACACACACACACACACACACACATAAACCCGACTTTATTTAGTAGATGATCGTGGACCCAACACTTGCGTCGCAATTCCTGCGCTCGTAACACCGCACATAACTAGAATTCTCCATCTTAGCAAACGTACGGGGACCTGTGGTTTATCACGTGATGCACCACTCCAATTACTCTGGACCTCTGCTTCCTATTCTCACCGATACAAACCATGCTACTCAGCTAAACTAATTGGGCGACCTTCATTTGACTATTTTCCGGCCCAAAGGACTGGCTAGCCAGATTAGGCCGGATACCAGCGAAATACGTTCTTGACGTGATAAAATGTGTTTATCTGGGACAATTGTCTAGGTATGATTTTTGGCTCCAGACGGCCTAATTAACGAATCGCCCGAACTGAGACAACCACATCTACTCCTATGAATGCCATTCACAGAGGTAATGTTCTGTACCCCCCACCCCCCGCCAATATTGTCTATTTCATATATTGTATTATTAACATATTAACATGATATTATTAACATATGATAGTAAGAATGGGACAAAATCAACAGAGTTGTAAAATTAATGTATGCATGTTAATGGTAGAAAGAGTCCGTGTAACCATTCTGGCGGCACGTGTACTCTCAAACAACCTAAATATAACACATATTTGAAGAATGGTTCACAGATGAAAACTGGCTGGAGGCCCAAAGGATATCCAATAAATAATTAGTTTATAAATCGCCGATATCAAAGGGAAGCTAGTTAGGACAATATCGTTCTGAATGTATGTCGCGTGTATATGAACTAAAATCAAAATAGGAGTATTATAGAACAATTACTGCTTAACCCTATTATTTGTTCTTGTTTCATATAAAATTTTAATTAAAAAAATTTGTTTTGGTTTATTGCTTTATGGCACAGAAACAAAAGTAGGTTATTTAGCGCCGATGCAATTTGAATTAAATGCCCTGTCCAAGAACACTTCACAATAGTTGACGAAGGCAGGATTCGAACCTGCAGCCATTTGATCCAGAGTCTAACAAGCTAATTATGAACCATCTGGGATATCTAAAAACGCAATAAATAATATAATAAAAATGGTAGGAGAATAGATGCCTTTTAATAGATGCTATACCCTTAATTCCATCATCAAGGCCAACAATTCCTCAGCTGTTCGAATTATTAGTAGCGAGAACAAGGGAATACGGCTTAAAAAAAAAAATCAAAGACCTTTGCCTTGAGAAAATGATATTCTATCACTTTTTATCGAGAATATAAATAAACTAGCGAGGAACATACATGGAATATGGAAAGAAAAAAAAATCATAGAAAGGAAATGTGATCGTTTCACGAGGAATACAGCATATGCATAACAGTATACGAAGGAAATTATACAGCGTATCTACAAACCACATGACATAAATTTGAATAAAATCTAACTCGAGAAAATAAAATAAAAAGATCTCATAGGATGACTTGCAGCTATTAGTACGTGTGTGTAGGGTGAAGGACACAAGTTTGTCGACAATCGCAGTTATTAATAAGGGGAAAATGTAAAATTTGACCCAATGAACTTGATTATTTCCGGTTTGAAAATATGTAGCTTTACACCGTGTACTTTGTGTTGCACTCGTGTCAAGCGGTGTCTTTAAATCCTCGGCCTCATTCTCGCTACGCTCATAGCAAGGGAGACAATGCCAAATATGCTTCGATTTGAGAATACTGAAAAGGGTATTTGACAGATAGGAGGCAGTACATATAGACAGATTTCGTATTATTTAATGGAAAGGAATCGTGTATGTATTCATATATATAATATTACATTATCCCGGTGAAGAGTATACAGTTTTCAATAAATAAATGCAATCATATGTACCTGTTCTTAATAGCCTTTATAATTAAAGTTTTCGATATATGCCTGCATGTACATTGCATTTTATTCTGAATAATTTGGCAGATTTTACATATTCTTGTAATAGTGAATATTTACCTAACCTTGGTAATTTGCTATTAGATTAGCTAAAAACGCCTCACGTGACGCAGACAATTGTAATTTATTTTTTTTAAGACCAGAAAGGAATTCCTCGTTTGTACTCGAGTCCGTCAGATTTTATCTGACATTATCTGTAATCAGATTTCAAAATATAATTCCGTTATTTATTTTTAGAGATTTGTTATTGTGGTTTTTACAATATAGGCGATTTTTGTAAGCGCTGTTCACCACAGTTTACATGATTCCTCAGTTAGAATTGTGTCCACCAATGAACATTCATCGCTACGCCGCAGCCGTTCGTGTAGTGCGTTATAAATTTCAAGCTTCGTGTCTTCCCGAATCATGCAAAATGTGAATGATTATACGTACACATTTGTTTATAGCATACGTATATTTTCTGGTTGATAACAAAACATTTTCAAGGATATATTTGTCTGACAGTTTAGATACGAATTTTTCCTAGTAAAATATTTCTCCGAGAATACTTACCTTAGTATACTACTACTACCTCGAAAATCCAGCCCTCCCAGATACTACGTTTCCCTTAAAGAAGCTAAATGTTGTCTGCCGACCTATGTGGCGGTCAGTCAGAGTTACTGCTTCCACTCGTGCCAAGAAGCACGCTCTTGTCACGAGAGACCTCGCAAAAGCCTGAATCTACGTGGGAGATGTACCATTACAAGTTGGAGGAGTTTTTCACTTCTAAGGAAAGCATATTCCATCTATATTTCCAACGTTTTCTCTTTTTATTACGACAAAGTTCTGCCTTTATAAGTTGTTAACACTTTGTCGTCGTCACACATTTAGGTACTTGCACGTGGAGCCTATTTGTCGTTTTTGAAGAAGGGAATGTTTTTATTGCACATTCCATTCTTCATATCCATATTCATCTCAGCCAGCATAATTGTTTTGTTATGACAATAAGTACACTAATTTTAATATTAATTTATATTCAGGTGAGTTAGTGGTTCTGCTACAGTGTGTGTGTGATTCGACTAGTGCAGTAGTGAAGTTGCAGTTAGTGCTTGCACGTTCTTCTTCAGGCTGCTGCCTCTGGCTAACCTCTGACATCCTGTGGCGAAAAGGGGAGCCGAGTGCGGAAGCCTTCCCCTGTCAGTACATAACTTCGCCACCACCACGCCTCCTGCAGTGTCTCCTCATGGCAGCACACAGTAACTGGGCATTATTCGACCCCAGGCTGAACTGAAAGGGATCTCGGAGCAGCAGTGGGCCTCAAAGGCGTAGCGTATAGGCCCATCAGTGTGTGGACACGCCCTGGCGTCACATCGACCACTGCCCCACCTATGTATTAAATAGAGGGACCTAACCATCTTTCCAAGTAACGTCTGATCCAGCTGACTGGGTGGATGAGATCATAGTCGAGCCAACGGCCACGATGGCGGACCAGCAAGGTGTTGTGGAGCGCCGAAGGCATTGATGAGGAACATTCGAAGTCATGGCCATCCGCTGAAGCGAACAGAGTCTAAAGCCGTAGCGACTCTTCGTGCCGCTGGGAACCGGCTTCCGTGGAGGAGAGAGTAGGATTGTCCATGTGCAACGAATTTTCCAACTTTAAAAGCTCTTCTGCACAGGTTTTGCGAAGCGACAGGTAGAGGTGACAACTGGCAGTCTTAGTCACAAACCTGTACGTAGGCGGACATTGGACAAATGGTCGTTCTCATCTGTATCCAGGTCAGCAGAGGAGTCCGGCAGCATCTGGGTTGATTGAGCAGCTCTTTCTAGGACAACTCTGCTCACCCTGTACAGGGAGGGTCTAGAAAAATTGACCTAAACATTGTCTACCCTATATAGTCTGGCTAGTGTTCCGCGGCTAGCAGATCATACACCAATACGGTCGAAAAGCAGAAACTATCAGAACAAAGAAACCGGGGAAAATGAAACTTATCATAGGAGCATGGAATGTCCATACACTCATTGATAGAGACAAGGGATCAAGACCCCAAAGACGAACAGCAATCTGAGACCCGACTTGCTGTGGAGGTATAGCTGAGGGAGATATAAGGTGGGTACACCTTTTTGTGGAAGGGAAAAGCAGAAGAGAAGGACACGATCCATGGAGTGGGATTCGCATTAGAACAAGCTTACTGAGCCAATTCCCAGACCTACCAAAGAGCATCAACGAGAGACTCATGAAACTCCCCCTCTCTTTGAGCAGCAAAGGCTTCCAGACAATCATAGGTGCCTATACCCCAACCATGACAAGCCCAGATGAAACCAATTAACAGTTCTATATCGACTTGGATTCTATCCTCAGGTCTCTTCCGGCCAATGACAAGCTGTTCTTTCTGAGTGATTTCAACGTCAGAGTTGGCATGGACCAAGCTCAATGGAGTGGTGTGATCGGGAAACATGGAGTTGGCAAAACGAACAGCGACGGTCTGCTTCTCCTAAGCAAATGTGCTGAACACAGACTTGTGATCTCCAACACCATATTTAGACGAGCGGACAAGTACAGGACAACGTGGATGCACCAAAGGTCTAAGCATTGACACCTCATAGACTATATTACCAATAAGCAGAGAAACATCCGAGATTTGCTCATCACTAGAGCTATGCGTGGAACAGAGTGCTGGACTGGCCACAGACTTGTCAGAACTAAGCTTAACCTACACATCATCCCTCACCACTACAAACGACCCAAAAAGGTGAGACCTGTCCTCAACACAAGCAAGTTACAGCACCTGGAGCAGAACTGGAGTTCCAAATCAAGCTCGACAACAGGCTGTCTGCCAAAGGACTACTGACTGGAGGCCCAAATGTAAAATGGACCCATTTCAAAGAGATGGTGACAGAATCAGCTCCGTCAGTCCTGGGTCGTAGAACTCGATTCCATCAGGACTGGATCGATGAGTACGATAAGCTTATCAAGATCCTGATTGAAGAAAAGAACAAGGCATTCTCTGAGTGGCAGAAAGACCAAACCTCCATCTCCAGGAGAGACAAGTTCAAGCACCTGAAGGCAAAGGCTCAACGGGAACTCCGCAAATGCAAGATCGATGGTGGGAAAGTAAGGCTAAGGAAATCCAGCAATATGCTGATATGAAGAACTCCAAAATGTTCTTTAGTGCCATTAAAGCTGTTTATAGCTCTACCATATCAGGATCCATCCATCTGCTCTCAGAAGATGGCACCTCAACCATCAAAGACATGGATGGAATAAAAGCAAGATGGAAGGAACTCTTCAGCCGGCTCCTCAATCACCCATCCACTGTCAACAGAGCAACACTACAACAAATCCATCAAAGACCAGTCCTTGAAGAGCTGGACTTGCCCTCATCTGAGGAGTAGGTGTGAAAAGGCTATTGAACGGATGAACTGTGGCAGAGCACCAGGTAAATATTGAATCCCTGCAGAGATATTCAAGGCTCATGATACCATAGCATTTGCAGCTTTCCACGATATCCTCACCAGCATATAGGATGAGGGGGAGATGCCTGCAGATCCACGAGACACCACCATCATCTCACTATACAAGAATAAAGGATCTAGAGCTGACTGAAACAGCTATAGAGGAATTTCTTTGTCTCCATTGCAGGGAAGTTTCTTGCCCGAAACATCCTGAAAAGATACGTCTCAACCATCTCAGAGGAACTGCTTCTTGAATCACAGTCGGAATGATCTTCGATATGAGGCAAATACAGGAGAAATGCATGGAACAGAACATGGATCTCTATATCGACCTCACCAATGCGTTTGACTCTGTAAATAGAGAAGCCCTGTGGTAATTCTTTGGAAAACGTGGCTGCCCCAGAAAGTTCACCACCTTTATCCAGTTGTTCCATGGTGACATGGCAGCAGAGGTCTTGGCCAATGGGGAGTACTCAGAGCACTTTGGCGTCTCGACCGGAGTGAAGCAAGGCTGTGTGCTCGCACATGTGCTTTTCAACCTCTTCTTCATCCAAATGATACTCCATGCAGTGAAGGACCTTGATATTGGTGTCTACATCAAGTATCGCCTTCACGGATCCCTGTTTGATTTGTGTAGCGATTGTATAAGGTTGGGGTGGGGTGCTCCCAATGTTTTATTTAAACTATTATAGAAGTCCCACCCAGGCTCTATTTTGTTGGAAGTTAAATCTAGTAAAAGATAGATTTAAAGCTCAGAGCCCCCAGTCAACAATGCCGACGGTTAGATGGTAAAATATACAAAAAGGTTCAAATTCAATGAAAAACAATTTAATAACAATTCAATAATCAAATGACTCAAATTTCCAATTACATTCCTTCCGCTTGACCCTTGAATAAGCTAATTGCATCACTTGATTAGCAGTGTGAGATTGATTTCCACCTGTTCTTGCATTTCTACTCTTCTGGTGTATCCTTTCTCTCTCCTATTTCTCCCAATTCCTTCTTCTCTTCCTCCTCGACTTTTCTCCAAATTCCTTCTCCTCCTCCTCCTCCTCGACTTTCTCTAGACTCCTCCTCCACTTTCTCTTCCACGACAACCATTCAGTCGACTTCGACTGTCTCGACTACAGTCTCAATTCAGTCTCCAACTCTTGAAAACTTGGGACCCAATGGAACCCGAAGTTCTCTGTCCCCTACAAAGATTTGTCTTTCCTTAGAATCTACCTCAAACTAAACCATCTTGATCTGAAATCCTTCCAGGCGAATACTGAACAAATCTTACGAGTTCGGAAAGTATCATTCGGGTGTAAATTGTAATCACACCCTCTATCTCAATTCCGATTGGATATCGCTGTGAACCGATCCAATCAAACGTTGAGGACAATGTCCATCTTGCTGTCTGTCAACGTGGGGACGGATAAGAACACGCCCAGTTCACCCAGCGGGCTTCACTTTGATCCGAAACTAACCTTTTAACACATTGGTGTATAACGGCGAGCCTTTGTTAAGTCGTTCGATCTATCGCCTTTGTCGATTCAAGTGTCCTGTCTCAGGCTGGTCATGTAACCTTTCTTGGGAGTTCAACACTAACCCTGCGGAAATCTTTAAACATCAAACCCGTGGCCGCGGTAATTTTTACTAGACAGGCAGATTATAGCTTCTACATGACTTTATAGCTGGGGCTTAGCAAAAGCGACACCCCTCCCACGATCGAGAATAAAATCAGGATTTTATTCACCCAAAATTACTCCAAATGCCAGTGTGCGTTACTATACACAATAAAGAAACAAAATCATAACAACGCTACACGCTGACTACGGACACGAATATAAACACCACATACAGTTATCTACTGAACGATCTATGCCGTTTCAGCGCTCCTGGTCATGAAATCGACACCTACGTTCTCGGTTCCTTACTGCATCTAGTACTGCTACAAGAATAGCGACCATCGCATCAAGTGTCCATTCGACAATATCGCCTGCGCGATATACGCGAGGGGTTGATGGTCGGTCTCCAATATGAACTTCCGCCCGTATAAGTACCGCTAGAACCGTGATATCCCGAACACGATTCTGAGGCAATTCCCTCTCCAATACGGAGTAGTTCTTCTCAGTAGCAGACAGTTTCCGACTGCCGTACGCGACGGGAAAAAGAGTCCCCTTGTGCTCCTGCAGTAGTACTGCTCCCAGGCTTCTGTCACACTCGTCAGTGCGGAGCACGAAGTCTTTGGACAGATCCGATAGACGGACAACAACATCGGATAGGAGCCTATCCTTCAGCGTTAGGAAAGCGTGCTCACACGCATCCGTCCAAATAACTTTACTAGGGACCCGTTTCTAGGTAAGGTCAGACAACGGCCTCGCAATCGCATTGAAATTGGCCACATACCTCCGGTAACAACCGGCCAATCCCAGGAATGATCTCACCTCAGCCTTTGGGGGGGGGGGGCGTGTGGCGTTTCGCAGCTGCTCCACCTTGACTTCTCTGGGGACAGCGTGCCTTGACGAAGTGTGTGTCCCAAATAGTTCAACGCCCGGAACCCCATGTATCACTTGGAAGGGCGGGCCGTCAGTCCCGCTTGACGAAACCGTTCCAAAACGTCAGCTAGCAGAGTAAGGTGCTCACCCCACGCCTCTGTTGCTAGCAAGAGATCATCCATGAAGTTGTGAACAAGGGTTCCAAGAACTTCCGCATTATTCTAGTCAAGACGCATTCTGGACTCCGAACGGCATGACTAACCATTGGTAGGTCTCGTAGGGAATAGTAAGAGCGAGCTTTGCCCGTTACTCCTCTCATACCGGAATTTGGAAATAGCCCCTGGGCAATTTCAACTTCGAAAAATATTTCGCTTTCGAGACAGAAGCGAAAATATGTTCTGGGTCAGGTAGCATTTCGACTTGAAATACAGTCACCTGATTCAGCTTCCGGTAATCGACACAAACCCGATGGGTGCCATCTTTCTTCTGCACTAAGACTACAGGAGAACTGTACGGAGAATCGGTGGGTTGTATTACTCACAGAACAATCATCTGCTTGATCTCTTCTCTTACCACTTGTCGTTTCGTGTGGGGCAAAGGGTAGGGTTTCCGCTCGACTGTCCGGTCGTCCACCAGCTTTAACTCGAACTCGACAAGTGACGTTATCCCGAGTATTTCCGTAAGCACATTGGAATACCACGCCAGCAACGTCTCTATCTCTTTCAGCTGCTCTGCAGTCAACATGGGGTCACACTCCACGTCTGAGGGTGTCTCAGCCCTCGTTAATGGACTACTCGGGACGATGTTCGCTCCTTCCGTGTGGCCTTCGACGTCCTCGGTGACGATCGTGGCGACGACACACTCGCTGACTTTCTGTCTTTCTCGGTATCTCTTAAGGAGATTAGCATGGTACAGTTTCTCCTTAGTCGGTAGCCGTATCCGATAGGTTTTTCCGGTTACGACGTACGGCCCCCTCCAAGAAACTTTCAGCTTGTTGTGTTCTTGGGGCAACAGCAACAACACATTGTCCCCTACCTCATACTGGCGTGGTTTCGTGCGCTTGTTGGAATACATCGCCTGCCGCGACATCGCTCGCTTGAGATTCTCCTGTGCGAAAGTACAAACTTCTTTCAGATTGTTTCGCAAATCCGCTGCATACTTATATGTTGTACGCACCGCTTCGACAGCGTGATCGTCCGTCCACAGCTGTCTCAGTACGGCGATGGGACCACGTACGGTCCTTCCATACAAGAGTTCAAAGGGAGAAAACCCTAAACTCGCGTTGGTATTTCCCGATATACGAAAAGCATGGCAGGAATATAACGATCCCAAAAATCTTTGGGACGGTCTTCACACAGCTTTTTAAGCGTGTTTTTCAGTCTCGTTAAACCGCTTGACCAGTCCGTTGCATTGGGGGTGATACGGTGTAGTCGTGAGATGTTTAATCGACATCAGTCGGCTCACCTCTCCCATCACGCGATTCATGAATTGTGTCACTTGATCGGTCAGGATCTCGTCGGGCACTCTGACTCTTGACCTAATCCCAAACAGCGCTTCAGCGACGGTTTCTGAATCAATATTACGCAATGCGACAGCCTCCGGATAGCGTGTAGCGTAATCTACGACCGTTAAAATATACCGATTCCTCTTGCCGAAGCGGGTTTTATCGGTCCGATCAAATCCATCGCGACGCGTCGAAATGGTTCATGGATAAGAGGTGTAGTTCCCAAGGGGACGAGTCGATGATCCAATTTCGGTGCCATTCTCTGACACTTGTCACAGGAGAGACAGAACAGCTTAACATCTCATTCGACCCCTGGCCAGTAGAATCCCTTGACAAGACGATCATGCGTCCTGGCAATTCCCATGTGTTCTCCCATGAGACTTTCATACGCGACTTTCAACACTTCACCTCGCTTCTCCTTTGGCACGATGACTTGCATGAACTGCTTGTGTCCTTTCCTGGAGTAGCGACACAAGATCCCCTTCTTGTATACGAACTTCACCGCACCATTCGGAGTTTCTTTCTCCGTTCCTTCTGTAGCTTATTTATGCAACTGTGTCAGAGCTTCGTCTTCCTGCTGACGACTCTTGGACCTGGTTTCCACAGCACTCACCGGCGTTGGTGTGCAGGTTGCGGGGTTCAGTTGTGGAAACATAACGACATCCGAGTATGACGTCATGTGATAGCCCATCCAAGCACACAGCTTTAATTTTTCCCTTCATGTACGGTGAATCGAGGTCAATGACAGCCACTGGCAACGAGTCACTCACGCTGTTTGAGTACTGGACCTCAATTACCTCCCCGGTGTAGTCCTCAGGCTTCATGTATTTCTTGTCGACAAGGGCTGGAACGCTACACTCAGTGTCGTACAAGAGAGTGGCACCTTCTCCGTTGGTATTTGTATACGCGGGGTTTGCTGGTTTACAGCTTGCCTCCGTCTCCCAATTCTTCCTAGCGACGGCATTCACCCGAGTCCGCCTGCCCTTAGGACAGTCCCTTGCAAAATGCCCCGTGAGCTTGCAGTTGTAGCTCGACAGAGGCCCTCGCCGTCCTGAAAGGCCCGTTTTCGTGGGTGAGGCATGGCCGCATCTATGGGTGGCATTCTTACCTGTTGATTCCCCTCCGACCTTCCCATCGCCTTGACGGGTACGGACAGCCGGCTTTCCCTCAACAACACGACGCGACTCAGTGGTCAGGGTCAGTCCGTACCTCCGGAAACTCCACTCTTCGAGTGTGCCTGCTTGTATCTATCCGCCATGCTGGTGATCTCTTCGAGTGTCCTGTGCTCTCTCTCCGCTAGGAATACTGTCAACTCGCAACGGTAAGTACTCAGGACATGCTCCTTGAGTATAGCCTCGCGTAACCCGTCGTACGATCCTTCGACTTCTGCCATCTTTATCCACTTCTCGAAGTACCCTCGAATACGAGTGTGGAATTGAGAGTGGGTTTCCGCTTCCTTTCTCGTCGAGTCCCGAAAAAGTTTGCGGTACGTTTCGGCGGTCAGCCGATAATAACCTTCTTGAGCGCGTTGTAGTCGTCATCTTCTTCTGCAGCTAAGTTATGGTCAACTTCGCAAGCTGCACCTTGCAAAAAGACCGAGACGTTAATCGCCCAATGTTGCTCGGGAATGTTATGAACGCACGCGAGTTTCTCATATTGCACGAGGCAATCGTCAATGGACTCTTCTTTGTCGTTGAATCGTGGCATACTTATCTGTACCATTCGGTGGTCTATAATCGGTTGTGAGCTCCATCCAGAAGTTGTACTGGAGTCGCCCCTATCGGCGGTCCTAGCTTCTACCCTTAATTTCTCCAGTTCGAGAGCGTGAGCGAGCTCTTTATCTTTCGCGGTCGCTGCCACCATGGCCAGCTCCTACTGTGTCTCTGTTTCCGCTGCTATCTTGGCCAGCTCCACCTCTTTCTGTGTCTCTCTGTCCGCTGCTTTTTCGGCCATCCTGGCTAGCTGCTTCTGTGTCTCTCTATCCGTTGATATCCTGGCCAGCTCCAACTCTTTCCGTGTCTCTCTGTCCGCTGATTTTTTCCCATCCTGACCAGCTCTTTCTGTGTCTCTCTGTCAGCTGCTATCCTGGCCAGCTCCGTCTCTCTTTCGGCTGCATTTTCGGCCCTTCATTATTTGAGTCTCTCCTCAATGAACGCTGCTAGGCTATTTCCCTCGTACCCTAGATCTTCCGTGCCCATGGCGCGATACTCTTTTATCATCTGTCTTTCTGTAGCCATTTTATGATGATGCTAACAGTAAGTGATACCTTGTCTCAACTTACTAAGCTATTGACACATGTTACAAGTTCCTAACCCAATACTTATCTGTTGATAATATCTAACTTCGCTCAGGTAAGAATTTTGCCCGATATTTGCTTCACAATTACTGCAAGTAACTGAAATCTAGCAAGCATGCAAATATCAAAATATAACATACAGAAGTTGGAAATCATAAAAATTCAAAATACTCAGAGTGGAAAATATCTCACAACTGTTCACTAATACATCCTAAAAACTAATATTTTAGGTCGTACAGGTACTATTTATGTCTTATTCAGGCCCCACACATCGGGCATAATCTACATCCCCGAGTTTGCAGGTGTATGAAAAGTTGTTTTGGTGATGGCAATGACCATTGCAATAGTGGATTTGGTGTTTGTTTGGTGACAGAGGTGAAATCTCACACGACGATGATAATTATGTTAAAGGAGATGTTGGGGCTCGCAGAGCGTCATTTTTCCAGCCTATTCAGATTTGTTTCACAGTGTCTTTCCTCCGTTAAAAACCCCAAAGAATTATAAGCGTCATAAGTGGAAGAAAATAATAAGGTATACACTTGTTCATTCGATAATCTTTTCTTCACGCAAATATATAGATCTTCCTCTGTCACTTAAACATAATCCCAGATAGAAGACGATGTGAACAGTTTGACCGGAAACACTAGATAAGTTAATTATTTTGCTGAGACTTTTCTCAAAGAAAACGTTCTATATACGTAAAAATTTAAAATGCAAAGAAGCAGTTTCTATGCAAGTTTTGTTTAAAAAAATCTTTTGGTGTTTGCTGTTATTGATGTGTCCTTTATTGTTTATCTTATATGCAATAGACAATATCAGCTGTTGATTCAAACAACTCAGACTACACATCAGTCGCCAGTAGTTGAGCACCCTGATGCTTCTTATTCAAACAGCTCAAAGACTACACATCAATCGTTAGTAGCTGAGTCATCGACGATGGTTTGAACTAAAATATGTTACGATTATTAGTCACGTATCGAATTCAGTTCAAGATTTGCCTTTCCAATGAATACTTTTTCCTTTCGTCAAAATGCTAAATAACAAAAGACATTTATGAAGGTACATTTCTGTGGAGTCAAACTCGATCTAATCTACTAATCTATGGCATTAAAACAAGGTTAGAAATGTTTACAACTCTCAAAGTAACATTTCAACAGGAAAAACGATTTAAGATGACTATACAAGAAGCAGTGATGAACATGTGACTGGAGACGCGTGAACAACAAGCAAGAACAACCACATTCAGCACATTTCAAAGATTGTTTTCTTCACTGATAGTTTATATGTAAGTAACAGACGAAATGGTGGACAAACGGAGGGAAGGGATATGGGACAAAACGACTGAAAACATCGACAGTAATTAACGATACGTGATGCATACTCGATCGCACTTGTATTCTTTTGTAACGTGGTGTCATACAAGGACGACAGATATTCCCTTTATCATTTGCGATATAACTCAATGATATGAGTGACCTTATGACGAAATATTGCAATGGTTGACCAACATTAGCAGCATTTTAAATACAATGTTTGATGATAACTATGATGAGGTGTCTTTCAAACTACTTTTACAAGATTTTCAACATAATGGTCATTGTAAATAACATGTTTACATGACTAACTTTTGTCGATGACAGTAAGTTGTAGACAATATGTTTACTTAGCAAGGGTTCAAGATTAGTCTCGTTACAGTTAGACAATTATTTGCATTGGAAAGTGTTCACATACTATTGCGTTATTGTTCAAATGAACAACTGTACATATAGGGACTTAATAAACAAATAATTTATTACTGTTTTAAGATCGGTCTGTTGGAATCCTTAACAATTGCAATTATTCATTGAATTACAAAGTGCTCATTGACTAAATATTAACACATCACTTTGAACTTAATGTGAACTCATTTAAAGACATTATTGATTTCTTCATTGTGGTACATCGGGGCATTCAGGACTGTTGGAATTCATTGTGTGAGCGAGTTTCAACGTTGCTACGTTCGCAGTAGGTTTTACTACCCGTTCTCGTGATCATCCACTGGAAACCTTGCGTTTGCATCAACATTTTCTGCTAATATTGCTGTCCAAATAATAGTTCCGCGAATGTACGGTTAAATCGTTCAGAAATGGCTTTATCGCGATGAACACAAGCATGTCACATGCGAATTTTATCTCCGTTTCCTTTCATCAGCGCGTTCCTTCTCCGAGAAATTCTCGGCCTGAGTCAACCTGCAAAAGATTGGCCAACGTAGTGTTTTACGCGCATATACATTCCCGATTTTGCCTGTGACCTCGGTGGCTATTTGGACGTCAAGAGCTCATCTTCCTTGTACTGAATGGCTAATCGACAACGGTCAGCGCATATCTGTGTGTGCGGTTGTGTGGCAAAAACAAAACATTGGCCTAGTGAACTTCGTTGGGTGTTCTGTTGTCAAACTTCCCACGTGGGGTATTTTTAGTGCCGGTTAGTAAATCTGCCATAGTGCTTGTCTCGCCAAACAATTAGTGGCAACTTTTGTATCCAAGCGAGCAGCACTCGCTAATTTTCTCATGGCTGATGTGCCTTAAGCACTGGGACTGTCATAAATCGATTCCATTATTGCTGTTGACGCTCCAATATTTAACATCATCCTAATTAACTGCCTCCCACCACTAACTTTGCACGTATAGCATTTGTTATTAACCATCGGGCAAGACGTTTTCGCGCTGTTGGTGAACTAATGTTATTTAATGCGTCAATCAACTCACGATCAACGATGATACAATATCGCCACCCAACTTGGTTTTACTTGATATTAATTTATATTTTCTCGCGCCACATCGTGCACCCCCCCCCCCCGCCCCCCGGATTTTGCGCGGTGTTGGTATTTCGTTGTGATTACATGCGAGTCTACTATGTCAGTGTAGTCTTTAAATTGCAAACAAGATATACTTATGGACATTTTATATCACTATGGTAGCAGTCAGTTCATTGGCTATTTACAGTTTACTTTCCGACAACAAGTTTCCCATAACTGACTTCTCAGTGAGATAGACCACCATGATGACACACTGCCAAAAAGTATTAGCGAGATAATTATACTCCCGTCTGGGTCTGGGAAGACTCAGTTGTTACTTAACCTCGTTACGAGAACGCTCAAATGCGACGAGTTATATCTGGTGGTGCAAACGGCAGATTACCAAACGTGTTACAACGTCCTTCGACACTACAACGAGGTCGCCATGGAAATACAGAATGATTCAGTGGATAACATTGTTTAATTTATCAGTGACATCGAAGATGCATCTGCAGTTGAAGATCTCAACGGAGATATTAACAACCTGTTGGTGTACGACGATGTCATGCTGGAGAAACAATCTAACCCAGCAGCGATATTTTCCAAGGGCTGACACACAAACACTGATGTATTATACCTGCAACAACAATGCACGCAGATTCCCAAGGTGATCAGGAACAACATCAATATCTTATTTGTGGTCTACGGGGTAGACTCACACACCCAGAAATATTAATGCCACATGGTGTTATGAATTATAAAAATCATTTCAATAGTTTCGTTTCACATGCAAAAGCGGCCCCGCATGGATTTTTTGCCATATCTATGTCGACGATAGTGTGGTACCATGTTGGTTTGATACAATTATTTAAGTGCAGGAATATATTCCTGAGTTATATACTCATTTGGTAAATATCAGAGATGAATCGAACAGAACGACTGACGCAGAAGCGTTTGGCGACATTATCAACGCGTGATGCAGTCAAACAATAATTACAGTGGCGTCAATCAACCGTCTAGAACAAACATTACACAGAATAAGGACAAAGGTGAACGATTCACAGTAATTTCATACGATGAAAAGAATGACGCGTTTTGCTCAAGAGTAAAAATGATGTATTCACTCAAATAGTAAAAACTGACGTATTTAACTCAAATAGTAAAATGATGAATTGATTGAACAGATATCATACAAAATATCTTTATACTCCCAAAACACTGGGTATAACAAACCCCACGATTAGCCCACGGCTTAAAGGTTACATGCATGGAGTAAAACAAAACACTCCCGTCAATATCGCACTTGGCTACCAGTCACACTGGTCAATCAAGCAAGCATCATTATAGGTAGTCACCGACCACCATTCAATTCCTTGGTCAATCAAGCAATCAGCGCCCAGCAATTCGGTCAGCAACGCCCTAGCACCTGCTACTCGACCAACAACACTTTTCACTCAGCTCTACGGCTGCTATGGTGAACTTCTGTGGTTAGCTCTGCAGCTGGTACCACGTCGACTACGATTAGCATGGATCACTCTGATCAGCTGAAAATACATCTTACACCGTGTACTATGCATGACACGGGCATATACGATAACACGTAATGACGTTATATACGGTAAGTTATATAAATTACATTATCGGTACAACATTACAAAACAATAAACAGGTTCAGAAGTGAACCTGTGTCCGATAAGATTCATATGGTACTAAACGTTTCTTAATAAAATGCAACTTTATATTGCTAATATAAATCTCTTGCTAAGTCACAAACAAGAATAGAAAATATTTGCTTTATACTACGCAAGCCAAAGCTACATTGAAAACATACAAAAATAAGCGTGGTAGTATGTACAATAGCTGTAACTTACAATATACATAAGAAATTAATAAGTATAACTTACAATATACATAAGAAATTAATAAGTAACTTACATACCTCTATAGCTGAAGACGTGCAAGCCTCTAAGTTTTATTGGTGTGGTTACTCTCAGATTGACATCATTTGAGTAACCCCCTTGTGACAAAAGTTAAAGTATTTTATGTATTCATGTTTTTTCCACATGTGTGTGTTTCTTGTATCAATTTTATTTAATTTCGTTTTTATTAAATTTTGAGTAAGGGTTTGTACACCATTCAAATCTTTTATTTCTTCTAATATATCAAATTTCTGGAGTTGTTATTTAATTCATGATCATAGTTTCCTATAAGTCTAAAGTTTAATAAATAAAACCTAAATTAAATTAATTCATTTTTAATTTCTATTAAGTGTATTTTTATAGTTTTAATAAATAGATATCTATTATACTGTTTCTGCTTTGCGCATAGGTTGTTTGAGATCCTAATTAGGCACGAGCAGCATTCACACTACGCGTTCGCGATCACGTTAACACTAGCTCAGGTGCCACGAGTTTCTTGTCTAATACATAAATGACAATTTTGATCGTAAATATAATATTAAGTGGTTATGGTTAGGTTACTAATAATTTAATAATTTAATAATAATTTATTAAAGTAATACATGAATAATTGTTTAGTTTAGTCAATTTAATCGTAATCAGTAAATTTTGAAACTTTAGCTATAATATTTATTTGTAAAGTTAAATTGATAATATTAAACTGTTTAATAAGTGTTCTTCGCATTCGTTTAAATTGTTTAAACAAGTCTCTAAGTAGACTGCTTACTGACAAGACGTTCTGTAATGTGAAGATATCGACTTACGGTGAGGCATTTATACACAGACGATGTAGCCTTCATCGTCTGTGCGCTGGAAGAATTCGGTTTTTCCTATCGAAAGCACTTTCGCACGTGCGGCATAGGATGAACCGAACTCACTGTTACTAAATAATGTACAATATACATAAATCACTCTCGGGTATCGTTGTACACAAGAAACGAAACCCGAGTCCATGTATTTTAAAAAAAGGGATTTATACAATTCCGTGACATGCATGTTTTTTTAGTCTTCAGCAGTCATGAACAATTATTATTACTTGCCTTGATATTCTGTAAAATTATAATCCATCTGAAACAGTATTTGCAGTCACAGGCACTCATGTTTATTAGTAAAAACAGTAAAGACTATTTTAGAATACTCACTCGCCGTCTAGAAGTTAAAATAAAGTGACATGGTTCACAATCTGCCCACCCCATTCCATGCTAATTATCTTACCCCAGAATTATGTTCAGCATACATTAGAAACGTGTTCTACATATATTGTTACGTGTAGGCTCGTATAAAGGTAACAAGAGAAAAGAGTGAAGCCAACAAGCTTTGTAAATTTTAACAAAATAATTTATTTCCCTAGAAACAATGTAAAAATATGAAATAGGACTTACGGTTTGTGAATATAATCCAAAATTTAATCCTGCAATTGAAAAATATAAGTCCTATCACTAAACAGTTCTAATTGAATCCAGGTTCGAATCTCGATGAAATTCCAATATGGAAGGCGATGACGTCAGGTGAGGTGTTGTACTGACGGCAACATATCCTCGATTGAATCACAGCTTATAATGTTTCCGTTTAGAATTTCCAGAATAAATTTCCACTGAATTTCTTTGTCCCAGAACTTTTTATAAAAAAGTACACTTGTTTAGTCTTCTAGAGAATAAATTATTAAATTCCAAAAAAACAGATGAACTCCAAAAATAATTTGGCAACAACAATAGAAACACTTTGTTCCTTCAGGGCGTAGACATTTTTCTGACGAAATTATACTGGGATATCAGTACTAAACCCAACCAAAACGTCATTTCAATCCCGCGTGATGGGTCACGTGATATTTTAACATTGAACAGCGCAATAAAAAAAAAGGCCATTTATCACGTATGCAAGGACAGCCCTATCTAAGAAACAAATATTCACACTGAAAATGTATAAAAAAAAGAAAGGCTATTTACAATTAAGTTAACACTCAGGCCGAAATGACCTTGGAAATAGCCAGTCGTCTTCACTCGATGTTTGTAAAATCTATGAACCAGAATGAGCTAAAAATAGTGCTAATGTAATGCTTTTTACGTTCTATACAATCTGAATTTACCGGAAAAAATATCGGATCCAGTGAAAATAATCATTACAATAAAATGTAATGAAACAAAAATAAAATAAAAAAGAATTTTAAAACTAACACACAAGCAATTTAATTACATATACGTAACAATATAACGAAGTACTTTACTAATCATTTAACAACTACTTTCACACAAAGTTTCTACTTTGAATTGTATCTTGACTCCTTTGGTCGATTTGAAAGCTACGCTACCGGTGTGTTGCATGGTTACATATGTTACATTGAATTCTCATTTGTGGTTATTGGTTGTTCCGGTCCAGGTTAAACAATAAACACCAATAAAATATCAATGTAGCTTATTCTCTGCGTGACAAACAGGAATTATTGTCAGAGCAATAGAGTCTTTGCGGGGAAAGGTATTAGATATGTCAGATACTCAAGCGGAGATGCTTGCAGGGTGTGCCATTATGCGAATCGTGCAAAATTTTTACGAATTTGCGCGCTTGGACAACAGTGTAACGCGAGAACGTCCGCAAATTCGTTGAAAGTCCCACATACGAAAATGTGTTCGGCGAAGTATACAATTTTTATTTAACCGTTCTTATCGCGGCATCTGTTTTTCGGATAGCAACTGTTCCACATCTGGGATCTTCAAGCACGATTTGAATGGTTGTGAAACTAAATATGATTAGCATAACGTGCACAGGAATAAGCAGTATGGCGTAGTTTGAAACAATTCATGAAGAAAGATTTACAAATGTGTGTTTAAAATACGGGCTACCAAGTAAACCCCAAATGTCTCCTTCCCGTCGTGGTTCATTACGATTTCGTTCGGCAAATACTTGCTGATGATAGTGATGATGACAATAATTTTTTTAAAGTTATGAAGTATATCAGATTATTGGAGCTGCGAAAGTGTTAGTGGAAATACCAAATAGTGATTAAGTGCCCGAAATGTCGTTAAATACAAGGCCGATGTACATGCTGGATGGACAACAATCAGACGGAGTGACCCTTTCAGTGTTATTTCGAAATTAAATGTACAAAGGGCAGAATACTGAGCCTAGTTAAAATACAGAAAATTTAAAAGTATAATGCTATTTTCATTTTTTAAAAATTAATCAGTTTCGCCCTGCGGATCTTATGCTACAAAACCATTTACATGTATCTATATCAGGGTTAAGATAAACTGAATAAAATAAGCGCAATCAAAATGCAATTAAGAAGTAAATATATTCATTTTAATACCTCTGTCTGCACAAGCACTGATGGACTAAATACCCTTATATAGCATTACTGAACAGATAAGAAATTAGGCATATTAGTCAATACGCCACTAATTAACAAAGGAAGTTTATGTTAGTGAAGAATCCTAATTTGGAGCAGATTATCCTAAAGATAATATGTGTGAGCCCTGGAAAATTGTACATAACAGTCACAAAGATCAGTTTCCCAATTATTCAAGCTGACAAAGGTAGCTATGTATACGCCTCTTCAGAAAGAAGCACAGAACAATATTGATACAAGAAACAGAGTAGATCAGAATCAATTAACACATTAATGCTTATACAACTAGAGGTGACATCTGTCAAAGACGTTGATTTCAGTAGAGCTCTAAGAAAGTGGAGAAGGAAGAAAGAGAGACATATATTAAACTTTAGATACATATTGACCTATGACCATTTCTTCATACCCCTCCTGTTTTCTTTAATAAAGAGGGAGGTCTCCCTTAAGATAAAATCCTGTCATCATCTCTCCTTAAATTGTACATGGAGAACAAATATGAAATTTCTCTTTTATGTGCAGAGATATTTAACCAGCAAATGAAGATGCTGATGGAATAGATGAAATTAGCATAGAATGAACTCTGGTGCAGATTTCAAACTGCTCAAGTTTATCACCTTGTGTAAGTTAAACAAAATCGTCGAATACGACTGGGTTTAGTCAATAGTTTTCATTCTTCACTAAAAAATAGACTGTGACTGCAGCAGTCTTTTGCCTTTGCAGTAAGTAAAATGTGATTCATTTTGTTGGTATTCAACCTTATTCTCATGCCCGAATTTGTTTCAAATCAGATTTTCTTTGCACGAGGAAATTGCATTATTTCGTCTGTTTTGAAGATAACATCATAACGTCTTCCACGTGGAACTGAGACACGAAATTGGTAATAAGATGTTTTCAAATCATTCATGCTGTACAAAACAAAGGGAGTTAAATGGAACCACCATTAAATGGCCTAAAACGTTGGATAAAACTCACTGCAACCAACAGGTAGTCTGTTTGAAAGTATTGTTATCTTCTCATCAATGAGAATAGCATATAAATATATGATAACTATATGTCTGTCTGTAGTCTGCATACAGGAAAAAGGACCAGAATGTCAATATACATAAAAGTGGACCACCTACCTTTCAAAGACGGAAAGACCATCAGGTTCATATGTGTATTGATATGTATCGTATCGCGGGCTGCGTATCGTGAATCGTATCGATACGCGGCACAGGTGGATCGTTTCACCCCTAGTTGCTAGTAGCTTACAGTGTGCCGGTGGTTCTTTCCGGGATCTTCCTGTATTCTTCCTTCACCAAATATGCTGGCAGTCATGTGATAAAATGGTGTTATATCCACAAAAATAAACATGGACATGCAAAAAGATTCTTTGCGGTTGCAAACATCTTTAAAATCTTGTGTAACTGGAAAACTATGATATGGTATCAAAACATAAATTACTTTATAATGACGGGATCGAAATTATATTTTGTTGTTTAACGAGTTGCATGTATATTTGCTTTTGCTCTCGATTAGTACACCAGTACGGTCTAACAAATGCACCATAATGTTAACCACTGGAAGCTTGACCAGTCCAATTGGCCAACACAGATATAGGATCCTGCTACTGAAATTTACAAAATGACTGTACTCATACGTTTGATTTGGACTATAGCACAGCTGTGAGCGTATGTTTATAACGTTTCGTAAGACGTAATCTTTATTCAAAAAGTAGCCAGTTTTAAACAGAACTTCAATAGGTACAAAGCACAAGAACATAGCATGTTTTGTACTTATGTACTTATGTACTTATTTATTTCTTTGCGGGATTATGGATTGCTTTTATTTTGAATTATGTACAGAAAACATTTTGTTTTAAAACATCGATTTTGTTCAGTATGAAACTAGTATTTCCCTTGCTTCCAGTTTAAATGACAAATTGTCTTTTACAATTGTCCACTCATACTATGTCATTGCACCCTGGAGAACATAATCTATGCCTTGGGTGAATAATGGATAAATTAACTTCAAAACGCCGATATTAAGTGAATAGTAGTATATGGGTTTAAAATCCTACCAAACTCAAGATTCATGTGATAAGTGTAAATTGTTCATATACAACCAACTACTATTATTCATTAAAGAAATTAAATTGGTTTGGTTATACGACCTAAAGGACCATACGAATAATTATCTATTGGAGAGAGAGAGAGAGAGAGAGAGAGAGAGAGAGAGAGGTAAACACTTTTAGTTATAAAAGATAAAACGCGAATGCTTATACAAATTCGTTATAGTGTGTCGCTTAACACGATACTTTCTCCTTGTTGCATGGATTTAGAATCAACAGGTGAAAACGCAGAATATGAAAATCTTTATTTCATTCATAACATAAATTGTCCGAATGCTGGATGAAACGGGAAAAAGACATTACATTTACGGTATATTTGTATAATACGTTGCATGACAGTATACATGTGTATTATTCTAAGATTTCCATCTCAGACATCGTAAGACACAATTGTGTGGGAATGCCTGGTTTCGATTGTAGTTTCTGCTTAACGTCGGGATAAATATTCAGTTTTAAACTAAAGTAAGTCTACGTCATCGTGGCCGGATCTCAGTCACTGACATCCGAAACTCTGAACCCTATGCCAGTATGGAATAGTATTCGGATTGTTGCAGCCTTGGGGACCTCCGTTGTGGATTCGAGCATAAGTTTCGCATGTGTCCGGACAACCGGAGACGGGACCGTACCTAGCCATATAGTTTCTCACACAGGTTGTGGCACAGGAGTAATCATCGGCGCATGTCTGAAATCAGTTAAAAACATAAGAATTAAGTGTTTGTACTTCCTATGCCTAATGTCATCCTGAGTCACGTGCAAACAAATTAATTAGCAATAATTTCTGGAAAGTAGTCTGTTTAATTACGATTTATGTCTTCATTTATAATCATATTTTCCTAACTAGACTCATATACTCGGTCAAATATTCTGTATTAGATTTCAGTGTTGCAGGCTACGAATAAAGTTTTACAGAGTAATTGCAAGGACTTTTAATTACTGTGTTTGTATACAACTGCTTGTACGCTATAGTTCATCGCAAGTCGATATTGCTTCGTTTTCGAATGACCTAGCTTACGAATTGAAGCATGCTTAGTACGGGATAGTAAACTGGGATATTAGGTCTTTGGTGTCTCGTAACAGAATTATAAAACTTTTATTAAACTGGCATTCCGCATATTAGTACCATGGTACACATCCAAAACGGGTATTTTATCAGCATTCACCATTTCTTATTGTACTCAAATCGTGTTCACTATGAGATATAAACTCAAACAGGTATTTCCATGCAATATATAACTGAAAGTATTCCCTTCTCCCATTTTTTGTTCTAGCACATCGCCAGCCATTACTCCAATATTCTTTTTCCTGCAGCGGAAGGTGTATTCTCTCTCAGTGTGTGCTGTGAACTTTTGGTCGCGTTCAAATAGACTAATTGCATGGCCGTGTGAAATCTGTGCCATGCAGTGGGTCTGGTAAAGAAAAAAACAAAAACAAAAACAAAAAAACAAAACAAATGAATTTTCCTTTTAAGGCCAGAGCAAGGCATTCCCGAAACCCGGAAAAGTAATTTGATTCGCTGATGAAAATAAAGACGTACGATACGTCATTTTAATGCTAATATGAATCATGTTTGGCGTAAATATGGTCGGTTTGACTGATTGATTGAGACACGCTTCCTACATCGGTGACCGTTTAAGCAGCGAAGTTTTCATTTATCTCCTTTTAAGCTTACATTAAAATCATTCAACTTGAATGATTGCAAAAGGATGGTCTAAAGCAATTCTGAGATAGCGAGAAAATTTCGCTTCTCAAACATTTGACCAATTCACACTCAGTTGATAACAGCAAACAGTGAAGACCCTAGTCGTAGTCACCCATTTTAGCATTATATTGGAAAGTCAAACCTAGGCCTGGGCTAAAAACGAAGCAAAAAGAACAAGAAGCGCTTGACGGTGCAATGAGAAAGACCTCGACCTTTTGCGTGACATGCTACTAGCATATGTGTTAACATAATGAGACAACTTGACAAACATTTTTTATCTTTTGTTTTAATGTTCAAAACTTTCCAGACCCTGGTATATTGTTTATAAAGATACACGAGGCCTGAACCTATTCTTTATTCTGAATTTTAAGATCTCATATGGAGGTGGGGGGGGGGACGGTTTACACTGTTTCTGTATTCCTTGTGAAGATCTATTCTGATACCAGAACATTACAAATCAAATTAAAGTCATTCAACTTATAAGACATGTCCTAGAACAAGCGCCACGTGTATGTTCTTCTGCCCTCATTATTGATTAAACATTTGTGATTCCCCCTTGAGGTATCTGAGCTAATTCTATATTGGAATTTTAAAGGTATTCAGATGTAATTAAATTTAAATTGATTTATATATTGCTATTGTTTCTTGCATTTGAACGCGTCATCATTGGGTAAAGATATTTTACAGTCACATAACAGTTTTCTTATCTGGAAATGAGACGAAGCTTGTGTACTGATTATACTAATTACCGGACATTTTCGTCTATCAAATTCAGTAAGAAATTCCTCAAACAGTGTTTGCTATCCACGCTGCCCGCATGACCGATTGGTCTAAAGCACTCGGTTTTCCACTCACTGTCATTTCCCTTCTTTCTTTCCGGTGTACCCAGGGTTTTTCTTCCACAAGATATACTGGTCACCATGCATAGCCTATCTCGGGTTGAGAAATGGCGTTAACGACAAAAGCAACAACAACACCTGTAATCTGATCCACAGGACAAGTATAATGTGATATCCTTGATAGCTTTTTAAATCTGTTCTCCGTTTTTTGATATGCAAAATGTATATGTGCCTTTAGCAAAATTAAACAAAATAATATGCATTTTACTTGTGCAAATAGAATCTCATTGTTTTAACACCATATTTACATCTCTGGTATTTTGTATTTCGGTTTCCATTTCCTTTATTATTACTCATTGCACCTTGGGTGCACGTTTTGTTTGACACGTTGTTCCTTAAGGACACCTCACCTCTGACGACAACGTTATCTCAAATATTGACTGTAACATTTATTTGTGCATGATAATTTAAATTTTCAATTACTACTAGATGTTAAATGAAAGTTCCGGTAAAGGATCTGCAAATAATCATGTGTATACTGGAATTACTTATCCATGTGGAGTAACAATATCCATATCAACTGATTTGGGTTTATTTGAGGCAATTCATTACTGTTTAAGATTTTATAGATGCGTCGCAACTGTGAAACATGCTAGCTATATTAGTCAATTTAAATATTCCAGTTTATAAACAACTAGATCCCCAAATATTTTCCTGCTTTTCAACATATCTACAGTAAACGTAAGAAGATAACATTTCTCAAGATTGTTTTACATTTGAAATTTATGTATGTTTCACCGATTTTAATTTTACGAATTTCAAATGTGTCAGTTGATAGATGATTGACAAAGATTGATCCATACTCCTCATCTCTTTGTGCCTTGCCTGCTTCAACTGGAGTTGCCTGCTTCAACTGGAGTTGCTTGCTTCAAATGGAGTTGCCTGCTTCAACTGGAGTTGCTTGCTTCACCTGGAGTTGCTTGCTTCAACTGGAGTTGCCTGCTTCAACTGGAGTTGCTTGCTTCACCTGGAGTTGCCTGCTTCAACTGGAGTTGCTTGCTTTAACTGGAGTTGTTTGCTTCAACTGGAGTTGCCTGCTTCAACTGGAGTTGCTTGCTTCAATCATAGTCATGACTATTGATTTGTAAAATGTGTTATTGTATCCCTCAAAACATCAAATCATTTTTTGGTTTCATTTGAATTAAATACTCTCACATAAAAGTCTGTAAGGTTCTATTAACAATTCCATTTTGTCTGAGTAAGTTTAATATTTCCCTTTTTCAAAAGATCCTTAACTTTTCTGTTGAAAATTATTTTCCTGCATCAAATTGTATCTTTTCAAATTTGCTTTCTTTAAAATTTTCCTAAAGGCATTATGTCAATAATCTTTTGATGTTCATTCTTTGGGCCCAAGCGTTTTGTAGAAAGATATATACTTCTGTGAAATGTATTTGTATCATTTCTTGGAGTTATCATATAATTACATGTCAACATTGTCTGCATGGTCATCCAGACGACTTACTTAAACTTTTTTTGAACGCAAATCTTTTTCTTATCTTGCTTGCTTGTGTAAAGACGTAGGTAGATTTTTTTTAGTTAACTATTCTTTCATGACACCCATGACACGCTTAGGGAAAACAGCACATACATAAACATACTTATGTTAGAAAAAAAAAACAAAAAAAAAACATAGGATCTAACTAATGGCCATTTGATCACCCCAAACTCCATGGTACTTATTTTATTATCATAACTTCATTGAAATCACAACGAGTCAATGAACTGTCAAATTAATAGGAACATAAGCTACAATTTTTGGTTACTGATTCCAACTGAATTATTTAGCTTTTTTAATTTATTTTGTTTTATTAAAAGTTTCAGGAATAACAATTAGAAAATTAAAAGTATGGGTAATTATTTCACTGATTGTTGAAAAGTCGTCGAGTGTAATTTTCAACACCTATCATTTTACAAAGATCTGTTCACCAATTTCGTAAGTGTCAGTAGATTAGCTCTGAGTCTCTTAGGAAGCTGATGTTATTCGACTCACATCGAAAAGAGTCTCGGAGGCTATCATAGTGATAATTCCGAAATTGGTTATTTTTGGCGGACGAACATCCAGTTAGAAATGCAAAAACATATTTAAAAAAAAAAATAAAATGATAGGTGTTGAAAATAATACTTGACGGCATTTCAAAAATCAGCAAAATACCTGTACTTTTGATTTTGAATCATACTCATGCAACTGTATAAGAAAAGAAAATGAAGAAATCATTCGGTTTCAATAGCCTGAATCTGTTGCTTACGTTACTGTTAGTGACGACACGTCATCTAGTCACTGTTATGCCAATAAAGTCGTTATGACGCAACACCAATTATGTGCTTGAGGGCAATTCAAAGTGGCTATTATTTTCATTTGAGGTATTTTTCTATCATGCCATGAAAAGTATCCATTTTGAACTGGCTTCAAGCCAGTTCGAGTGATATCACTACGATTACCTCCGAGTGCCTTTCAGAATGTCGAAGTTATTTGACTCGCATCGGAAAGAAATTAGGGTGTTCCGATTGTGATTGAACGTAGCTAGTAAACTCCGGAAATTATTTCTAGACTGGCCCGTAAATTTATGTTTTCCTTTCGAAATGTTTCTTTGTGGACTGTTTAATAATTTCATTAAAACCTAAAATTTCAAGTTTCAGCAAGGCAACATAGGAAGAAAACAATATTCTTAAAAGGTATAGAACACGCTCGTGACGCAGTGAAAAACATCTCCATGACTACACCCAATATCAGCCATCATGAAGATGACATCATATGACGTCTTTCAGCTGCCTATCTCTAGCCTGGCTTCGACTGTGTTTCAAAAATCATTTAATAATAATGTTAGTCATGAGTGTATATGGTGGTTCTTTCATAACGAAAACAAGACACGTTAGATATAAATATTAACCTATTAATGAATTTCTTTACTCTGTAACTACTGTATTGTTTTTTCTTCCTGTGTACGATCCACACTGTGTGCCAGTATATATAATATAGGAACACAGTACCCGCAAGGACGGTGTCTGTTCTAATTAAATTTATACGATAACCGTAACCTTTGAAATTAATCATCCCTCTCGCTTTTCCTAAATTCTCGCATCATATCTCACCTCCTCCCGGGCTTCCGCAGTCCTCCCAGTATGGCAGTTTGATCTGGTAGTAACCACAAGACAGAGACCCCATATCCATGACACAGCCAACTGGTTGGCAATTTGACTCTACCTTTATTGTAAACAAGCAAGTTAATGCATGTAAAAGTATATTTACTTTAGAAAGGTTCAAGTTCGAATACAACTCGGATTTAACTCATTGAATCTTATGGTTTAAAGTCCGTAACGTGGTTTCCATTCAATCTTCCAATTTCTTAAACCTTGTCAAAATGACTGACATATTTTAGCCACCTGAAATAAATACATGTTGCAAGACTAAAGGAGTAATAACAAGCAGAACCTAAAAGCTCCTAACATTTAGAATTATTTATGAAACGGCTACAACAGAAATATCGTTAATTAAAGGAAAGTCGATGGCATCTCATCGCAAAGGAACCCCATTTTAGAAATGTTTGTTTTTAGATGAGTGATGTTTCGCCACCTTAGTCAAGATACGAACAACCTGTAAACGTTTATAGGTAAAAAACTAAAATAAATCATTTCGCCTTTTGAAGCAAAAACAAATTTTTTTTCATGGCCATGTGTTGAAACAGTTACTTAACAATGTACACGTTCGTGTTCATCGTCTTGCGCTACTCTTATTTCTGAATACACCCCCAAGCAAGAGTCCGAAAAGTATGGGGGAAAATACTTTCTTACTTCTTGTCCATGAAAAAGTAGTTGATTGTCTTGCATATTTAAAAATTATTTCAAATGTGCACAGTTTAAAAATCACAGAAATTTCTTAGTAAATACACAAAGAGGGTGTTTGTCTCAGTAGGATGCAACATGTTTTCGGCACCACATTCAAGATTAATGTCGCAAATACCTGAAGATTTCGAAAGGTCTCTTATAAATTTAATTTGTTTTCCCGCTTTCTTACACACAACTGTTGCTACTATTAAATTTTTTTTCATCATTTAATAAGAAACACAATTCTTAACAAGGTCATGTGACTCATCATGTCTCAAAAAGTTCTTGGTGCTATGATACAGCTAGACGAAAGCTGTCGTTATATTAATAACATCATAATGCAATCATCACTTCATTTCTACATATGCAATATGCGCCGAGTTCATTATTTTTACGTCATACACATTGAGACGTATTAATCTCGATGATCGCAATACTTTCTCAAGGGACTTGGTCAAAATGTGTCCGCTTGATGAATATAGTCCGTAAAGGGGTGTAGTTTTTACTTGTATTTTGCCCAGATTGATATCTGCAAGTTCTTCCTAATGATTCTTTCTGGCCAGATCTAAAATATACAATGCTTTACTTCTGTAGCTGCTAAAACGTTTCTAATATGTTCAACCGTCTACAAACAGGGAAAGTGAACATCAGCTGATTAGTGCACACCAGTTCTAGCGGTCATGGTGGCAACCCAATACTTAATACGACAATTTTCTTTTCTTTTCTCAAATAATACAATAATAATATTTGAGATCGGCATACCATAGAATAAAGGAACTTTAATTAACTTTAATTAACTTTAACTACTTTGCAGAGAGGTAGCATTTCACTACAAATTCATTCCATATACTGAATAATGGAAATTAAACGGTAAACAGCACATACCGGGTCGGGTTCAAGGTATCGCGAATCCGGTTTCAGTTTCAGTTACATTAAGAGTTAACAATTAACTCTCATTCAAAATTCGGTTTACAATTGATTGTAACGGAAAGGACCCATTGTGCTTTAGGAAATCGTGCCGCATATAGTCACCACTTCAAGTTATCATGAAGAATAACAAGTGGGAGGTATCTAATCAGTTTCTTGTGGACCCGGTTTGACCTTGTGATACTCACCATGCAGATGCACTTTAGACACTGGTCGGATATGGATCCTACAAGACAAACGAAAAAAAAGCTTTTTAGCCCATATATAATGTGTATTATTCACTCTGCTGCTGTTCTGCAACTATATCCAGTCCATTCATTTTGATAAGTAAACAGCATGCTAACGAAAAAGGGTAGAAATGCACAGTCAATTCCATTTATATCATTTGATTCATGAAATGGGAACCGTAACCCGCCTCATGGTTTGAAAGATAGAAGATATTATTATTATTTTTATTATTATTAACAGCCCGTAACCCTCCTCATAATTTGAAAGATATAATAATAATAAAAATAAAAATAATAATAATAATAATAATAATAATAATAATAATAATAATAATAATATTATTATTATTATTATTATTATTAACAATAATAGCTAGATATAAGAATCACCTTGCAAACTGAGATAAGTACAACACACAAGAGAAAGACCATTCATTTCATTGAATGTTTTAAAATCATCATTATCTCAAATTGTTTTACAAACAGCTAATTGCAACCTGATCACTTACCCACGAACCGGGAGAAAAAAATTTGGATTGCCATGTTATCCCGGTGAGCGACGTAGTGTAAACGTTTTCTGGATTCTGCATCTTTAAAGAAAGAAAGTTTTAATTTCATTTGTAAGACCTGATATAAAAACTGTGAACTGGCGAACTCAGAATCTGATATTACTACCCAAAGTCCTTTGACGAACTCCTTTTAGATACCATTTATAGTAGAAGAACAGGAAGGAGCTCATAGTGACTTCCCTTTAATGACTGACAGTCAAATCTGTTGTTGTGACAACCGAAATACAAGTATGACATAGGTATATAAGGTCAGGTCACTGTTTAACAAAACAAAATCGCGCAAGATTTTCTTAAGTTCGTTCATGTACGCTGTTACGGGTGTTCACTCACAAGAACTACGTACGTTCTTTTCGTAACTCTTCTTTACATTTTTACGAAACTTTACGGCAAGTCCCAGTCAGGCGTTAAGTGCAATTTTGTTCGTAAGTCTGTTTATGGAGAACGAGAATCAGAGAGCTTGGAATTTTGAAATGCTCTCTGACAATCCAATATATATCTTATAGTTGTTGTTGTTGTAGGGCTTAACGCCATTTTTCAGCACACGATAGGCTATACATGGCGGCCAGTATTATATCTTATAGTGAATTTACTCAAACAAAGCTATTTTTAAACTTATTTGTACGCGTTCTCCTTATAAGAATAACATGCAACCATACATATGCGTAATGATATTTTTACATTGCTTATTAGCCCGAAAAATATAAACGTGAGAAACAATAAATCACTAATTTTAATGGAGGAAAAAAAAAAAAAAAAAAAAAAATTACAGCAAACAAATTACCCTTTGTATATTCATTTGTTCTAGCTCACAAGGTACAAATTTTTCTTGCTGCAGGTATAACTTTTGTAAGCACACACAATCAAGTGCCTCATGGCATGATGGGAAATCTTATATATTCATATGTAAAAATATAAGGATATATTTTTCACATGTGAAAATTTAGGAATGAAAAAATACGAAAATTACTTCGCCAATAAGTTTCAATAATTCGTACTTAAGTATATAATAGAAGACGATAAATATAACTAAGTAATTAGAAAACCATTTTGCTATAATTGCTGTAGTTTTGCCATTATTTAATGGCAATAAGGTTTTTAAGGCTTTCATTTTAGGCAGGGTGGAGAGGGTGTCTGACAGTGTCGGGGACCTGGGTCAGTACAGTTTGCAGTTGGACTCAATATTCATGAACTCATTGAACCCGGGTCCCGTTTCACGAAGCAATTAAGTTTATGCACAGAATTTTCGTAAGTTTTAAGTCTAACAAAATCGTACGCTATTTCATGTGTTTCGTTTGATAATTTGGTACGTCTATGGAAATTTTTTGCGTAAGCTACTCTTTTGTATGGAAGAAAGGTAATTACTCAGTAAAACTGACGGAATATTAATCTATTCCTCTTGTTTCATACATGATGTCAAGTTAAAATCGATGTAGGTACCAAAACAAGTTTTATGCGGAAAACGACTGGACTTAACAACCGTATGCAGATGAATCCACTCAACCAAAAAAATTGCACAAAACTTTATCATTGTCTGGCGCTGCTTCCGATACCGGAAAACCATGCAATTGTGCATTTGACGCTACAAAGAAGTCAGTGTATGTAATGAGATATAAAAGTATATTAGTAAGAGAGAGAGAGAGAGAGAGAGAGAGAGAGAGAGAGAGAGAGAGAGAGAGAGAGAGAGAGAGATTCAAACACTTAAAAGTTAATAGTACAATTATAATATACACAATAACACTCTAAATGACAACCAGCGTTACCATATGTGTCGCATGAAACTACTCCATGATTGTTTCGCATTAAGCCCACATAACCTTAATTCACTTCAACTGTATGTGGAAAGAGTACTACAAAAATGTTCAAGGAATAGGAGGATGGCGTAACATCCGCAACAAACTACTATTTTTATCGTGTAAGATACATACGGTAGTAAGCATAGGATATAAATAAATAAAATAGCATGATCAAATAAGATAAGACAAACTAAAAGAAAATGACTGAGGAAAAATCAAAATCAAATCAAATGAAATATTTTAAATCTATTTAAAACTATGACAAACGATGGATGCTGTGGCATTTTCTATCGTCATACACAGCTTTCATACTTTTTCAATAGGTCACACACACACATTCATACAGGCACAAACACACGTCTATCTATCTATGCTACTCACAGTTTGTAAATGTCAACAGCAGCCCAACAAGAAAGAAGAACAACTTCGCTGCTTCCATCACTACAGCCTGTCAGCGACTAATCTTCGAATTTACATTTAGATGGGTATATATAATGGTTGTAAAACTTCCTGGTGTAAAAAGTGTACTAATTCCGCAAGAGAAAATAATCACAAGGCTGGATTATTAATTCTAGAAGCATTTATTTAGTCCGCATTAGAACATTTGTATGAATGATTTAAGAAATTGCAACGTAATTCAAATGATAACGTTACCAAGCTGCGAAACAAAACTTCCAAACACCAAATTGCTGAAGCTCCAAGGTCATAATCTAAGTTTGAACAGCAAACCGCTATTCGTTAATCCAATGCAGGAAAGGAAAGGAAAGTTACATGTCAAGAGAACTTACATGTAGGAAGGATACACGTGCTGAATCCTTTTACTTAACAAAGAAACATGCGCATGGTTGTTCCGTGACAAGAGTTTCTTTGCTTCTCTACGGTCTCCTTTTGCATCGGTAATATTTAACTTGTATGCAACAGTCAGGCAGTGTAGTCCTTACAGATGATATTTTCACCTTGTTTCATAAATATTCGTAGGCAAGTGTTACAGTTCATTTGAGTTACATAATTTTAGTTGATAAATCGTTTCAAAGTTTTTCTTGATCATGAAATTTTTTCCGCATTAACCGTCATTTTCTGAAAATCGAACTTAAAATATTTTTGTCTCCTTTTTGTTTCCGATTTTGGTCGAACAGCAAAAACTTTTGATTCATAAGCTTTAATATTGTTTTAGTTTATTTGTGGTTCTGTAAAATTATTGTTTCTTGTCGTACGTACAATACTGTGTTCCTTATGTACACCAACTGCTTTAATTTTCCACCGTTTGTAACACTGGCGCTACATAAAAAAGAATCAAATAATGAAAACATTAGAGAAACAGTCATGTAAAGTACTGTAAAGTCTTGTAAAGTCAGCGATTTGTTTCGTGTTTATTTTATGTCTTGTTTGTCTCTGTTCTGTAATTGCATCCGGCAAAGATTCAGTGAGAAAAGCAAACACTTAGGCTAATTCAATACTAGCGTTGCTTTTTTCGTGGTCAGTTATTTGTTTACATTTATCTTGATCACCCTACCCCCATGCGCAAGAGCGATCTCTTCCTGGATCTAGTTCCCCTATTACACTTGGAAGGACATATCCGCCATTATGATTTATATTACACACACTCACACCACAAGACACAGCATGAGCGGTTATTTCTGCTCTTTTCTCTCGATCATTGTTTCGAAACGAGCAGCAAGGAAGTTTTGATAGTGTCCGAGTTGGTCCGTTAGAAATAAATGATTCTCTCATAAGTAATCAATGCAAATTACCGTGACTAAAATTCGTCGAATATATTAAAAGTGAAAACAAGTAAAATCTGGCGAACAGTGTAATCTTGTGCACATGGTGGCAAGCCACACTATTTGCCTGAGTATTATTTCATATCCTTTGTTGACTAACACCATTCTCTCGCGAGGGGTGGGTGGGTGTATTGGCCTGGTGGTCAAAAGCGCTAGTCTTTACCAGTTAATGCCTGCGTGAGTTCGATTCTCCGGCTCGGCCAATGCAGGTAGTTGAGAAATCTTGGTATTACCTTCCCGTGGGTCGGTGGTTCTTGCGGGGTTTCCAGGGTTCTTCGTCCACCAGTTACACTGGCCGCCATTATAACCTATCGTGTGCAGCAAAACAGTTAAGCCCACAAAAACTCAATATGTTGGCAGGGATCTGAGAGGACAATCATACATCAATAACACTTTCGTCGGTTAATCAAAAGCACTAGCAATCTTACACATGCTACTATTTCAGTATGTATCGTATATTAATTAGTATGAGAGTTTTGCTCTCTCTCTCTCTCTCTCTCTCTCTCTCTCTCTCTCTCTCTCTCTCTCTCT
>JAECUM010050979.1:0-23679 GCA_016617855.1 Megalonaias nervosa | reverse complement strand
TGCAAGTATCTTTCAGTTGATGCCACTAAAACACTTGTGTGTTCCTTAGTACTTTCAAGACTGGACTACTGTAACTCAATTCTGTCTGGTTCGTCTCAATATCTACTCCAGAAACTTCAAAAAGTTCAAAACACAGCTTCTCGGATCATCCTTAGAGTGCCACGATCAGAGCACGCCTCCCCCTGCTCTATACCCTACACTGGCTATCCATTTGATCCAGAATTAAACACAAAATTTGTTCTCTGTGCTACGTTTCACTGACGGGCTCCAGTCCAACATACTTATCTGACCTTACCCATGTGTACACACCAGCAAGATACTTACGCTCCTCTTCTGACACTCGTATTCTCATTATTCCCACTATGAAAATGAAATCGTATGGACAACGTTCTTTTGCATACCAGGGCCCAGCAACATGGAACGAATTGTCCACTGAACTTAGACACAAAGACACAGTGATCTCATTCAAGAGTGCTCTTAAAACCCACCTATTTCAACTGCAAGAACAGACTTAAAGACCTAATAATGTTTCCTTACCTTAAATATTTACAGAGTGTTTTCTGTTTTCTAATTTGTTCTCTGTGGTGTTTGTTTTTACGTTTGTAATCATATCACTATATATGTTTTTTAAGTGTTGTCAAATGTTGTAAAGCGTTTAGAGCTTCTAAAGATTAGGCGCTATACAAAGTCCTCATTATTATTATTATTATTATTATTATTGAAGTGGTTTCTCTGTAAATACTTATGCATATGTATGCTTATGTAGTTTATTTAAGTGTGAGAACTTAACTTGTATTTTAAAATAGTTGAGCAGGTAACAGAAAAAGAGCGAGTCACTCACGACATTGAAAGAGGCGGTCCAAGTAAGGAACAGGAACATGAAGACAATGTCTAATTAGGTCACAACAAAAAACTAGTTGTAGTAGAACTGATATCTACTAAAAGGTATAGATGAAGTGTGTTAATGCATATCATCATACCTGCCAAATATAATCAGATGTTTTGTTATTATTTTGTAATCATTGCTAACTTTAATGGACTCACTGTAAGGTTATTTGTGCTTAACTTGTTGACGATTCAGTTCAGTCTTAAGTGTCTAGTTTCCTGCAATTATGCTGACATAATTTTAATGGAGAAGTAAAATATAATTTGTCTACAAGAATGCATGTTGCATGAAGCATTTTCATATATTTGGAAAACAGAATGAAAAAAACTTGAGTTTTTTCTATTTATTTATTATTATATATTAAGCAACATAATCTATCACGGAAAAGTAGTATTAATATTCCTTGTTCAGCTACCTCTAGATAGTGCATGTTCACGCTTTCATTATAATATAAAATTTGATTAAGTGCGATTAATTCAATTCGATGTGATGGCAATTGAACAATTCGATTGATTTAATGTTCTAACACCATGTTTTTCCTTCTCTTAAGCTAAAGCTCCAAATGTATATTATGACATGTTTTTAATGCCCAGTTACGCTTTCAATAGTAGGGACAAACTAAATTTACAACGTTTAAATACAAAGTTTCCAAGACAATATTGTGGGAGGAATATTTGAAAATGTTTGTAAATCGAAAAACAAACCCATCTTCATATTCCCGTCGTTTAATTTGATACAAGTTGCTTGTGACAGACATTTGAGTGCGTCATATATATTCGAACATTGTAAGCGAGAATATAAAGTACTCTGCTCTCTTCGTATAGCGTGTTCAATTTATAGTAAAAACACAAAATATCTTTTGATATCAAATACAGGAAAATGATATACACGTGCAGTGAAGAGGCTCTAAGTTACTTTTTTTTTAAAAAACCCAGAAAAAATGAATGATTTTAAAGGGTGGTATATAATTAGGGCAAAATAAAATATAGTTTGAGATAGATAGATAGATAGATAGATAGATAGATAGATAGATAGATAGATAGATAGATAGATAGATAGATAGATGAACAATTGATATTGGAATGGAGGTAAATGTGGGTAGGTTTGTATATAAGTACGTTAACCCTGTACGTTAATTTCATGAAAAGTAACACAATATGTAAAACGTCTTTAAAGGATAAAGGACATATTGTCTTGAAAATCATTTGCCGGTGGCATTAAATCTCATAGTAAACGCACGCTATTGCCGACAAGACCAAAAGTATTTCTTGAAAATTAAATAATATAAAGTTTGTGAGAGTTTTAAAGGTAAGGACTTGGATTATTATAGTTTAAGCATGCTTAATGCTAGTTGAAAAAGTACAGGTTTATAGTTTCTGATCGTATGCATCAATGTAATACAAAAGCGCAAAAACAACAATCTCCCCTGCACCATCTGCACACATCCACTAATTGTAAGAATTTCACAAACTAACACTCCCTTAAAAGGATGTGAACTACATTTAGTATATCCCAAATTCTTCCTTGAACATGTAACACATCGAAGAAATAATTTAAGACAATAAAACACTTTGCTCTATATAGCTTTCATACAGGAATTTCGACATGAACATTATATAAAAGCCAAGCCGAGAGTGTTTACTGATTAACATATATTTTTTTGCCTAAAGCTTAAAAGTTCACATACAAGAATAATTGATTAAGGATGTGATGGCAAGGAATTTGTATTGAACCTAACGATGACCATCGAACAAAAAGTTTTCTTAAAAGTTATAATTAATCAACAAAGAGGGAAATATAGTCATCGAGCAGTACAAATAACTGTTTAAAGGGCCTTTTAATATACTGTTCTAAACTAAATGTCCTTCACCTTCGCATGGCTATTGTTGAAAAAAATCTTTAAAGTGTAAATATTTTGAAAATTGTTAGACCTATCTTTGTTTAGATTCTGGCTCGATGTAACCAGAGAAGTGGATCATATTGCTAGAACTCCATAACACGATAATTATAATTGCATCAATGAAACATCCCCAAGTAAGGTCAAAGAAATATCTGAGATGAAAATTCATTTAATTCTTTGGATTTATATATTTTATTTGATTGACAGCAACATGGTTTACATTAGACCGTGTGACGGCTTGCTGTTTTATATGTAATTCATGAAAAGAATCAACTAACCAGTTGGAACTCTTTTTGCTATTGGTATCTTCCGCTGTCATTTAGAAACAAGTCATAAGTACATAGTATGCAAAGAACTTTGAAGCAGAAAATGCATCCAATGTAATATAAGCGTCAAAGAACAAGAAGAGGAACAAAATTAACATAAAGGGAACGGTTGATGAACGATATAGTCTATAATGGAGCTGTACGGCCCAAATGTCATACCTTTCCCTACATCAGTTTTCTTGCAAAAGAATCTGTATTTTCTTAGGTCCAATCCTCTGCAGAAACAGCGGTTGATATGAAACTTGTGGTTAATGAAATGGCTACATTGGCAAAGAAGGTAAAGAATTTATAAATCATTTTATAGGTAGGTTGAAAAGCTTCTTAAATGCTAATGTGGAAAATTTAATTTATTGGACACAGAACATTTATTCAATAACGGCAAAGTAAAATCAATATATGAACTATAATCTCCGAATGCATACATATTTTCAGAAAAACAAAATTAATGCGCAGAAGAAATAAACATTTCCTTCTTTCATGGCAAGAATATGTCATAAGTTTATTTCTTTATTCTGAATTTTCTTTCTTTATTTCGACTCGTGTATCTTCCTGGATTCTTGTATTTCATATTAGGTATACTGAACTACACATAGATACGTACACTTGTCTAGCCTTTGTGTTTTTCTTCTACGTTCACCATACTACAAGTAGATATATCCTGAACCCTAATACTACAGGTGGCGTCACGAGATGATTTCTGAGCCTCAGATATGAAACAGTAGTTTCTACTTCTTTTGTCGTACATGACAGACTTACGTATGTCGTCCCGCCTCACCCTTACAAGTCACATGTAATGTCCGTAACTTCCAGCTCTCAGTAAATCAATGAATGCAGACAATACAATTATTTCTCATATATATGTTCTACAGCCATTTCAATTTTCCGTTTGTAAGGTATAAACTTTATCAGTTGGTAGACATACCTCCCCAAAAGACAATTAGTATCCTTGCAGAACGTTGTCAAATCTGTATCTTAAGAACGTCTAGGCACACACATATTTGAATTAAATCCACTAAGGAAATAATGACTACTTTGGTCATGTTGCCTCCGTTATTTGAACTCCCTTTTCGGTTCATGGAATCAATTTATATGTCCAGGACTGTAGATAACTGCTACATTGATTGCTGATTAAAACTAAACGTACCATTACTTTGGAGCCTTATCGATGCTTAGTTCGAATAAATCGAGGTATAATGCTCTGTTCTCCTGCTTTAGAACACGGTCACTAGGGCGCTTCTTAGTCCTAATTACTGAATCAGTTTGCGTCGCTCAAATAACGTATGAGAAATAATCAAGAAAGATAAAAAATGAACAAATGCTGACATAGTAACATGAGACATCTGGGAATCTAATCATAAATGTTGTGACCAAAAGAAGCAATATAAATCATATATGCAGATGTTCGCTAGATTGTGTTTTAGCTGCATTGAACACATTTTAGAAACTTGACGTGTCCAGGGTCCTTCGAAAAGTTTCAATAAAAATGTTGCCATACGTGTTCTCTATATAAAAGAAGTACTGACCTTAATTTGCATATCAATTTAGCACGAAATAATTTAGACAAGTAAAATAAATGTACCTTATTCGTTGAAAACTTTATCTGCATTAAATATATGCACAACACAACATATGTGTTTTGTTTGCAATACTCGGAAAAAAGGAGTCATATTCCTGAGAGTGCGTTAACTCCCTTAGGTAGAATAATATGACTGCCACAACAATGTAATGTTATGGTACAATGCCACCTAGAGACAAAGTACACTTTCATAACTACATCATATTCAAAATATATTTCAATTGCTGTGATATTTTCTTTGAAATGGTTTTAGTGTAAGATGGGAAGATTTTGCCATATACGACGGAGGAAAATGTTAGGAATTCTCTACATGAAATGATGAAGCATCGGCTTAAGGAGGTTGCAAAACATGCCACAGACGTCACGATGTAACAATGACGTCACAATGATGCACATCGGAGCCGCCATAGATAATCTCTTGCTTTACCCTTGCTTCTGACTGGATTTCAATTATTGATCAGAGAAGACAGGGAGTATCTGATCAGCATGCTCGCGTACTAATTTACGGAAACGACGTACTAAGGGTTAGATGACCCGAAGGCCAAAACAGCCTCACGGTAGAAATATGTTCTGAAAGAGTATAGATGAGTGGAGCGTCGGAATGAGTTTGATATTTCGCAGCGATAATTCGAATCCGTTTGGCCGAGAAGTATTCGTACGAAATATTCTTTTGCCACGATTCAAAATACGATTGTGGTTTTGTGTTTTTACACACACACTATCCAACGCTTCAGTGCAAATGGAATTCAAAACAAATTGAAATTGATAAAAGTTCAGTTCGGTGTAATTAGGAATATAAAGAAGAAGACATTAGTGAAAACATGAAAATAGTTCCAGATTCGGTGTGACATACAAATATGCGGATTGAACATTAGTCAAGTAATATTAATTGCGTATGTATTAAATTACTTCGTCAATTGATATATTATATGTATACGTAATACAAGTTGACACTCAATCTTGTTTCGATCTTCAGGTCAGTTAATATCTCGACGAGTACCGCCGTTGTTGATTTTCCTGCCTTGTGTGGGATGATTTATAGTAATGATATTACTTACGTTAGTCAATGGTTCTTAACTCCATATGGCACATTCATACCATGTTTGAATTAACTATATTTGGAGCATTCATATTTTGTTAGGTCAAAATTAAACAACTATTTAGGAGGGCAAATGTTTCGCATTTATTATTCGTGTTAACTTGGTGGAACATTTTGGTCATCTATGTGTAGTACATTCATATCTTGTTTAGATTCAATTTTTACACTGTAAACCGAGGAGTACTTGTTCTTTTAATATGATTGCTGCAATTAGATTGTAGTATATCAGAATTTACTAAAAACTGCTTTTTGAAGTAACAGTTAGCATGGACTCAATCGGATCTATGTGGTATAATTCATGAAGAATTAACACACACACACACACACACACACACACACACACACACACACACAAAAGTTGATTTGAAATAAAATTTGCTGCATACTTTAAGTTCCAGTTAGTGATGCTATGTAAAGAAGAATGTTGCATGCTACTTAAGTACAATTAAATTTGAAATGATGACTTTATTACAGGACTTAGCAATTAAACTTGTTTGAATAAAACAACTATGGCTGTATTATTCAAAATGAATATATAGATAAAAGAGAAAACATAAAGAAGAAAGGCTTAATTTGCTGATCTTGGATTTATAGAAAGTAAGCAATGAGTTTCATAGTTTTATCCACTAAGACAGCAGGCTCAAAAAACTGGAAAACCATTGCCTTAAAGATTTTTACATGTGCGACTTATATAAAACACCCAAAAGATAACAACGCATTAAATAGAAGAGAGAGATCGCAATTTATGATATGATTTGCGCGGCATTTGCCAATGCAAAATTATTTACAATTACATTTGAAGAATAATAATTTAAGTTTTTTAACATTTATTTATTTTTGTTATGGCAATAAAAACTCAGTAATCAATATTTAATCAGTGATGATGTGAGAGGACCCTCTCGTTGCATGGATACGCACAATGTTATGCTACGAGAATGTTTGGAAGGCCAAAGACCGGAGACAGTTCGCGGTGAAATGTGTTCATTAAAGACATGAAACTGCCATTATTTCAGCTATTTCTGACGATACTGCCGCTGATAATTGTGAGTTGATGGTCTTTGATACAAATGTACTTTTTGTAATTTCACTTCAAACCTTCAAATGCTTATGAAATGGAAAAGAAATCAATGCATCCACTCATGGATATATCGAAAACTTCTGGATAACTTAATTTCTTTCAGCGGGCAATTGACGAGACAGACACATTGAATTAGATATTTTGTTCTTACATAGTGGTTTAGTAGTTTCAGGACCAGTACCATTAGGTTTCTATTACATTGATATAATTAATGTGCTGCGTGCTTGTGCCAAGAAACATATTCATGAATATTGTTAATAATTTAATCTTCAGGTATGTGCTTTAACATACACCCACTAAATTATGTGTGTCTAAATGAATATACGCATTATTAGCTTATTTCTGCACAACTACACTATGCAGGTTTGTTTATGCAGTGAAAAGTATTTGAAAAAGAATCCACAGCTGCTTCATGTACCATAAGGCTTGAATAGGCGCTACCGATTGTGTTTGCTTCCTTCGTTGCTTTAATCAATGATTCGTTATAGCATGCATTCAAGAAAACACATACAGGATATTATGACCTATGTGAATTTGAGGATCTGAGGTTTTTCGGTGTAGCACCTAGAAGTTCATTTAGAAATTCCAAAAGATAGTACAAGAAATCTTCTCCACTCAAAGACAAAACTCTGAAGACGTTTTAGTGTTCACTACAGTCTTATTGTCATACATCAGGTGGAAGCTTATGCTGCCTAGCAAACCGTTGTAAGTTTTAATATCTTGATAAAATATCTTTCATTTTGTATTTGTCTGTGATAATACTAATAATTAATAGATATTTATTCCAGGATAGAACTGCCTTTTCTCTTTGTTGTCATTAGGACCGGCACAAACTTTGTTTGATTTGTGACCATGTCTCTATTTCAGTTATAATAACCTGTTTATAATAAAGTGGTTCAAGTATGTCATACGAATATATAGATATATCGACTTTATCTTCGAATTTCTCCATGTGCTATATTTTGCTTCATATTTATTTTGATGCCATGTAACCATCTTTCTCTGGAACACTTAAGTTTTATTCCGCAATATAACAGTGGCATGATAGTCTTTATTCTTTAACTTTCAGAAGCTTTTCTGGTTCTTAATCCGTTAAGGCAAAGCAAAGAATTCAAATTTTAACACACAAGTGATTAAACTACGTGGTCGTAACACAATCCTTAATTTAATTGATATTTACTTAGCTAGTTAATTAATTAATAATTAGCCACTAAAATTGTTATTAGTTATTAAGTAGTGTCACCTTCACGAACAAAGATAATAAATGTCACTTTTTCAAGCTAATGCAAAGCTGATATTAAGGTCGAATTTATGCAGCCTTAGTAAATAAATAAAATCGCAAACACTAGACAGTAGTTAAGAAATTAATATCTGCTACTTCGCAACTCACAGGAGAAATGTACCTGAGAAATTATTGTGACTGCCATGTAACACACGGTAAGAGAATATTATCTGGCCCATAATGAATATATTGTTTTTGCTAGGCACAACACATGAAAGCTGCGAAATTATACCGAAAGACAAACAATCCTCACTTAAAAACTTTACTGGAGAGAAAAATAACTATACTCGAAATGTTAACTGTTCTCACAAAAACCCACTGCTGATTAAACGGAATTGAGACGAAGCTGAGCAGGATCTGGTAGAAACACCCCTTATCAGACCGAGAATAACCTGGACAGAAACAATCAGCAGGAAAGCTTGAACTGGAATGGAAGAACCAGAAGAATATTGTTCGAGCAGTACAAGACATGAAATAGTAGAAATAGTTGTTGGGTCGGTGTACGAATAACAGAGTGTGGAAATGATACATAACCATGAAAATAAGCGAATTTTATTTTATTTTATATGTCCGACTTCAAATGTTGCGTAGAAAAATTATCGTGGAATCATACACCTTTATATTCCGTTTCCTCACTTTCAGAACAAATACAATAATGCGAAATTCTCTTTGTTTCTCTGTCATTGTCATGTCAGTTTGGTATTTGATAAAATAAATACAGACAAAAAACAAACGTGGTTGAAGAAAATTATTCAAAAAGAAATAATTTAACATGTGTCTGTGAATTAGATGGGGCAAAACGTTTACGTTTCCGAATTGTTTGATATTTAATGATGAATATGATCAACATAATCAAAAATTGAGTGTTGAAGTAATATTTTACCTAACATGACACTCGGAATATATGGTAAGAGAAAAAGATTTGAGATAAAAGATTTGTGTCTGGAAACCTGCTAATGCCAAAACTTTAGTATGAGTACATTCAAGCTAAAGACAACATATACTTATGCCCTGTCAACTACGTGCTCTTTGTTGGAGGGTTCCCAGCTATTTACATGACCTGTATTACATTTATCGCTATTATTAATCCACAAATTGTCTCAAAAAGTAAAACGGGGAAAATTGCCAAGCAGCTGAAGTGTGACAGCCCATTTCATCATAGGAAATCAGGCATGTTCGTCGTCTTGGCTTATTGGCTCTGAGGCTTTTTGTGTTCTACCTAAACCAGCTTTCATCAGTTTCATTTTGTTTTCAAATTTAGTGTTTCGACTGACTTGTAAAATCGGACGTCTCTTGGGAAGACGGAATGCCCTTAGCCTTAATTTACCTTTCTATGCTATTTTATAGACCATTGAGAGCAGGGGTCATAGTCTGTACCATTCAATTTGCGAATAGCCATAAACATTTCTCCTAAGTAACTGTTTAAAAGACCAGAATGGTATTTTCAATACTTCGTGTCCCAAGCTTGTTTTGGCCATTGCGGATATCACATTCAGTTGTTTGCTTGCTTGAAAATGTTTTGTTTTGATTCAGTGAACTTATCGATATCGTCAGCTTTATCATCGCTTCTTTCATATGAACCAAACATATTGTTTAGTTTATCCATTGACAAATCTAATAAGCCAAAGCTCCGGCGTTTGCTAAATAAACCTACGTTGTTTGTTTACAATCAAAAGATGTTCTTAACAGACGATACTATTTTTAGACACACGTGTAGTGCAGTATGAAGCAAGTGGTACATCGTAGGTAAAGGATGATTACGAAACAATGAAAGCAAATGGCTTATAAGGTTCCTCTCCTTATACGTTAAACATATATATATATATATATATATATATATATATATATATATATATATATAGAGAGAGAGAGAGAGAGAGAGAGAGAGAGAGAGAGAGAGAGAGAGAGAGAGAGAGAGAGAGATGGCTAGTGATATTAAGATTTAATTACAGAAAAGAAACTAGATTCTCTAATAGTAAAATGAAAATCTTAGCTAAACATGAGCACTTAGTTAAGATATATGAGTTAGGAGGAATAAAAATGAGGGAATTGGTGAAAGACGAAGATAAAAGAAGAAAGAAGATAATAGGGGAAATATCAATTAGAATTTGTCAGATAATGTGTACAACGTTGAGAAATTAGTGAGCAAGAAGGGGGTGGGGGAGAAAAATTAAATAGTAACAAACAAGAAAGATTATTGTTCAACAGTGCTTCCTTCGGAGGCGGACGCGAATCATCTGGCAAAATAGGGGAAATAGCAGTTTCCAAAAAATTATGACCCATAGAAGTACATAAGTAATAGTAACATGTGCACTTAAGTATTTTTGTTTAATACTTTTCAATAACTTTATGAAAAGCATCGAAATAACGAATCATTATATCACGTTGTATCACCATACAAGAAGGAATTTAAAACTATATTACCGTATGGTGTGACGGATTAAACCAGTTTTGTGCGTTGCTATTGGCAATAAACGCAAGAAAAAAGACGTGTTCTGTACTTTCAACAGATCCGCATCCTCAAAGAGGTGATTCCATTATATTCTTTGTAAAGAATTGTTGACTAATTGAACTGCAATTTTGGTCGAAGTCGGGCATGAAGAACTTTAAATTTCCTCCAAGACCAATAAATGTGTCTGGGAATGTATGTGCCGAAAGTATAAATGGGCTTTTGCTATTGTTAATAGGGTCTATTTGACCAGTCTCAATGGCTAATGTATTCCATCTCCATATAAAGACTTATTCTAGCTTGTACTAACTGTAAATTGTTTGCACTATATAATTTATAGTTAGTAATATCACTGACAGCTTGTAGATTCAGAGGTGTGAGTAAGGAAGGGCTTGAACTAGTTGTCATTTTATATAGGAAATTAAGTTCGTGCGGTTTTTGTCTTGATTCAAGACTTTCCGTCCTATTCATCTTGTAACGCTTCAACAGATACCAATTTAGTTGCACCAGCTGCAATTCTGGCTGCCTAATTATGTATTTTGTCGAGATATCTTATCTTAAATAATGTCCAGTTGTCTCAAACCTCATTACCATATTCCAGAATGGGTGGTATAAAAGACATAAGTATAATTTCTAAAGATTTCCTGTCCAGTTGGAATTGGGTTTACGCATTACATTGATTCTTGACTATCCCTTTTCCTTGATATATTTGTTTGTATCATGAGCAGTCATTTGAAGGAAACCTCCAAGATGTTTGTACACGTTAACTTCCTTAATTCTTGGTTGAACTTATTTATGGATGTGGATGGAAATGTTTATTAATTTTTCTAGAAATTATCAGTGATTCGGTTTCAGAAGGGTAGAAAGATCCAAGCTGATTATATGTCCGCTGAGAAATTGTTTCCAAATCAGAGTTGAGGTTATGAGCGGTTTCTATAGGATTTTGTACCATCAGAAAGAAACTTGTATCATCTACAGCCTCTTTTATATTGCAGTTTATATAATATAAAAATATAATTTATGAAGATCAAGAAAACTCGAATCATAGAGGTTCTTTTGTTCCGCACGGAGCGAAATTTAGGTCAATGAGATGATGAGTTTGGTTGTTTGGCTTTTCGATAGGCTCTCTTACATTTGCGAATGGACCTTGTGGTTGCCGTTGGGATCCATGGAGACTCTGGTGGTTTAAATTTAACAGTTCTGTTTGGAATACATTGGCCAGATATCAAGACTATGACGTCAGTGATATTTTTGGCATAATTTTCAATATGGTCACATTTCAAGCCATCCCAGCCATCCCAGTCGGTAGCAGATGCTTTATGTCTCAAGTGATTATAGTCGCCTTGGTCGTATATCCATTTATGCCTCGGAAACTAGGTACGTTTTGTTTTCTCTAATTAAATGTCCCGTAAATTGAGCAATTGTGTATAATATCTTGATTTAACAAAGGATATTCAACCACACTGAAAATTAGACTTTCATTATTTATTATAAGCAACAGATCTATCCAGGTTGAATATTTCTCACTGAATTAGTGGGCTGATTAATGTATTAGTGAATGGCAAGTGCATTACATAGTTATTTCATTTTCGACCTGAGACTAGATTAAGGATGTTGTAGTTTAAGTAGCATGTTACAATTATATATCTAACCCCTGTATAAACAGCAAGGTGTATGCAATCTTCTATCATTGAAGTATACACGTTCTTTGCATTTGGAGGTCTATAGAATATGACCACCAGAATTTTCATCTGTACGTGAAAGTTCAATCCATAAGCACTCTAAGGAATTTATCGCATCCTGTCGCATTTGGAAATGTAGCCCATCTGTCACATATATTATGACACCACCGTGAGCATCACCTACACGATCTTTCCTGAATGTGTTGTTGTACAATTGAAGGTAAAGGTCATCAGCAGAAATGGAGTTACCAAACCAAGTTTCAATGAAGGCCAAATTTCAAATTCCTGCAATTCAGTATACAAGGTATCTAATTTGAATAAAATGCTTTGAACTTTATAGTCTGTAAGGGAGAGGTGGTTTGAAATGTCAAGTAGATTGCGAAAAGAAACTGATGAGCTAGATGTGTCATATGAGGAACTACTGAAGGAGGTTGTAAAATCGGGTCCCGGATTAGGATTAAAGTCACTGGCTTTTATGAGTAAATTCAGCAACTAGAAGGTCAAAAATAGGCTAAATGAAACGCACTCAAGGAAGAAAGTGAAACTGATATTACTTAAATAAGAATGGTATGCTAGAGCACGTCTAGAGTTACCTATCAATTTAATTCTATATGAGAACAGCGGGGCTTGTGCACTTCAAAGAAGTGCCCCTAACTAATTAAGATTCAGAAGACTCCTACTTGATGTGGTAAGAATTTCAACCGGACTTGCATGTAGTGCTTCAATTAACATTTACAGAGAAATTGGTTGGCTTCCATTATCGAAAAGAAGAACATTCCATAAACTATGTTCCTTTTATAAACTTGCAAACGTTCTTCTCCCTCTTACCTCCAAGATCTTATACTTCCATTAGTTGGACACAATACGTAATATAATTTCTGAAATAGACATAATTTTCAACAAATACTAGGTAGATTAGAAATGTCCAGAAAGTGCAATATAGCGGAGATAATAAAGGTTTGGGAGATTCTACATGAACCAGTAAAACATGAAACAGGTTATCCAATATTTAAACTTAAAAGTTCACCTATACATAATCATTTCCAATAATATGATTGTACTGGTAACAGGAAATCAGCAATTATTGATACTAGGATAAGAAGCGACTGCAGTGGTTTCAACAGTGATCTATTTTGATTGTGTGCATGTCGCGAGGACGATGAGACTGCCTATCATTTTATTTTTATTTGTAACATAAATACAGTACCAAGACTGAGTCCAATACATTGCCTAAGCCAATTATTAATCCCCTTTAGTACTTACGTCGTGCTGTTCGGATCAACTGAGCTATCAAATGAACTTTAGATCTATATTTTTCAAATTTCCCAGGCTTATATTAAAGATACTAAAATTATTTCAATAAATTTCCAATGCAAACTAACTACTAGCATGATATCTTTAATTATGTTTAATGTTGTGGAATGGTTCAGAAACTTCTCAAGATTTATAATCACATTTCTAGAAAGGGGTTATCATGGCATCATACCTATCAAATTAATATATATTGTTATCATTATTCTGCAGTAACTGTGAATATAATTTTCTAAAGAAATAATAAAAACATTACATCTGCAATGAAAGTAATGTTGTATACCTAACTGTAGCATGATAACGTCTATTAAATGAGCAAAACGCGTTTGTAAGACTGCAGCTAATGCAATAAAATTAATATTCAATCATTTCAAGCATTTTGTTAATTTTACCTTAGTGGATAAAGCAGGTAGTTCTCTTTAATTCTAAAGATTTGTATCGAATAAGATCTAAGGTATGTAGATTCTAAGTATTGTTCCTTCTGACAGTAAAGACGGATATATGCCACAGGTATTTATATCTATGTTCTGTCGAATCGAAAACTGCATTTGCGCTGATTATTCAAAATAATGTATTCGTAAAACGCAAGCAGTTTGGTAAATACATTGTAAAATGTATTTGATTGTTAATTACTCGAATCGGAACCTCACTTTCATTGATAATCTGTATTATTCTAACTGGGTATTGCTCGTTATTTACGAAATCAAAGGGTCAGCAGCATAAGCCAAATTGAAGGATCAGATATTCAACTCCAAGCGTATACAATTTTGATATAACCGAATGATCGACGGCCAAGAAAAGAGAGGAATCCGAATAATTAAGATTTTTTTTCTCTTTTCATTTATAACATATATTTATTTTGCGTAGTAAATGTGCCTACTTTGCATAGTAAATGTTCCGGGCATGCTATAATTCATTGTTACACGTGTTCTGCCTTGAATTATGTGTGATTCTCGGCACAGTTATATTTGTTATACGATTTCTCGTTTCGCGTACTTAAATTGTCAGACACTGTTTTTTGTTTTTGCAATAAAGTCACCATATAACTATGTAACCCTCACATGCGCACTGTAGAGTAATATAACTTTCTTCAGACTTTAGTGGAGTGCATGACGTCACTAAATTTAGAATGCAATGGACCATGGGTGACTTACAATACTCTAAGTAAGTGTTCTCTTTAATTGATGCAGTCGTAATTGAGGATTCATTACAGATCACGTTCATGAATGGGTGCTTTTTGTTCCTGCTTTCGTCTATTCACCAATCTGTATATCCTTCCACTCATCTGTTCCTCTCTTTGTCTGACTTTATCTTAATTTTGAAAGTAATGTCTGAGCGCTTAACATAGAAACGAAAAGACAAATATTCTGGGGATTTATAGTATGGTTTTCTTCCTTAATCATTATCTTTATTTTTATATGACTCCAGTCTAACTTATTCGACACTAAATAACTTATTTATGCTCTGTGCTTGTATAAAGCAAACCAATAATTCATACAAGTAAGAAAATCAATGTTGGTTATTCACATAAGTCTTTCAAAGAAATATTATAAAATGTAAAGAGCGGCAGGTACCTGAGTGGTACAGAAAATCTCGTTTATTTCATATATACCATTATCAATGACTGCTGCTGATTGTATCTGGAGCAATACTCTACAATTACTTTAACAATTCTAACCTAATTACAAACTTACTTTTCACATCGCCCTTCACAAATTATTGTTAGAAACATATGTATTCAAAAAACAAACACTTACTTTGTCTTTAATTTCTATTATGACGTACACTAGGTCCGCTACGTATGTCATAAAAGGCTATAAATGGAATGGAGGAAGGAGATCATTGAATGCCGGTTATAATCCTATCATCAGATTAGCAACACTCACTATTATACGTAAATTGTTGTTTAAGACTTGTTTGTAATATGAGTGTCACAGAATCATATAGTAAGATGTGTACGCATTATATACGAATGAAACTGAGCTGATGTTTCGTTGACACGTATAGCTTTACCCCGGGTGGTTTATATGTAGCCTTAACTGTTTCTGATTACCCCTGCTACATGAGCTAAGTGCCTGCGGTCAGAAACCCAATTACCCCGAGTTCTCTGATATTAGTTTTAACTACAACAAGGGTACATATATCCCAAAATTATCTCTGTATAGTCACAATACAACCAATCTTGTCAGGACACTGTCCACTTTACGCATGGATTCTTGAAAAAAAAGCCTGGAAGGCAAAATATCATACAGCGGGCTCTGCCCAATCAAACCAGGTATTGTGTTTTAAAAAATACATACATCAATAACCTTTACGGAAGCAGTCTTCAGCTGTAAAAGCACGTGAAATATATTTTTCTGCTATCCGTTTTATGTGATAGAGTTATTTTATATATTGCATGTTTCAGAATTTATTCTAAATTGTACAGATAGACACACCTATGTCAAAAACGCCATGCTATCAGATAGACTATAGACTCCTTGAAGTCAATCATTTTATTGCTGAATCGACGAGTTAAATGCATTCATATGTTCAATGATCAGTAATGTTTGAGTTCTTATAATCCAGTGAGATTATTCTCGTCGAACGTTGGTTCGTGTACAATCGTGGTTATTATAATAATAATTGAGTACACGAGTTTCGATGAAACAATTTAATGTGTAATGGAGTCAATCTATGCGCGAGCGTGCGTAATGTATTTCATTATATTAGTACTTAACCATGTATCGTGTACTACATACAGTCGTACTATTTTCTGCAGCTTTTCATGACGAGCAATGGAGCTCTGAGGCGTTTCTTGTAACTCGAATGCTGCGGTCGATGGTGTCGTTGGTTCGGAGGACGCTGTTGGTTTACTCGAAATGAGTGACCCAATCTTGGAGACCAACAAAGCTGCTTGGAAACGTTGACTCTAGAGGGATCCTTATACCGACTGGGAGGAGCGAACAATGCATGGCGATTTATTGACCATTCGACGTGAGCTGTGGAACTTGAAATAAACTGTAATCATCAATGGAAAGACACAAGATGCGCATCTTCCAATTTTAATCGATATTACTCAATAGCGTTTCGAGCAAACATCAATAATTTGATATCGCTATACAAGTGAGAATTATATATATATATATATATATATATATATATATCCTACTTGTGGATGAGCCATACATTGGTAAATGTACATATATTCTAATATTCTAAACAATGTTTATCCTTGGTGATAGAAGATAGAATCCATACATTTATTTGTTAGCAAGTTCTATGGGTTGATGCTCGTTTGATTACTATTTTCCTGCTCTGATAAATTCCACTTTGGAATGATATCATTTTCGTTTATCCGTTGCTGAACTGTGTACGCATCATTCTGATAGACACAGTGTTGGATTTTATGCGCACGAGTTTGGTTTCGGAATCATTCATCGTTCGATTACATTATAGATATCTCATTCAGGACTCGAACACCGGCCGAGCCATACCAAAGATTTATAAAAATGGTATTATCAGCTGTCAGCATTAAGAAGTTAGTGCTAGGAATGGTCGGCCTTGTGTGTAGATAATATGACTGGGTAGGTCATGATGTCACATGTCTGCTGCATGATGCACCAGTGCTAGACAAAACTACAAACTGCAACACATCAGACAACGTACCGATATTACTAAAATTGTTAAAGCTACTTTATAATTCCAAAACCACACGCACACACATTCAAGACATTGTGCTCCATGTCTTCGAAACATCCAATCCCAACTCGCCATCGTCCTCTTACAACAGACCCGATGTCTCAGCTACCTAATAAATCGATAAATAAATCAATCAATTGATATCAAGTTCAGATTATTGAATCAGACACCACAGATATCGATCAATGAAGACGCCAGAGACTACAAAATAGAGACATAACTCTAGGAATAAGCGCGTATATTTTCGATAATATCATTAAATTGTGGTCGTTTATGCGAAAGCCTTGTTAAATTTATAAATCTTACGTTTTCTAAGAAAATGACAATAATATTTCTGATGTCAGTAAATGCTTGGCAATTAACATGTCTGCCTTTGCTAGACTTAAAGCTGCAATATCCGTGTTGTTGCTCTTGTATTTCTTGCTAAACTTTGTATGATTTCCTTGAATTGAATAAATATTCTTTTACAAGTGCTAACTGATAATCATGCGCGATCAATTGATAATGAGGCAGATTAACGCTAACAGTGTTAATTTTCAAAATGAACTGCCTACTTTAATTTATGTACACCACTACCAAAATCAATCACAATAACACATCATATCCTAAAATGATCATTTAGGGTGAAATCGTGTCTTTATTGGCATAAATAGTCCTTGGGCTTTTCCAATCTATTTATATTCGACAATTAATTTCGACAATGTTGCATATTCGAAAACCAATAAATATGCCGAAGTAACTGAGAGCTGCTGGAAGTCTATTTATTCGTTAACAATGTTCCTGGAAATCTCTGAAAAGACATTCCTTCAGAGTCAAACAGAATGTATAGATTTAAGTCAGTTCTACGATGCCGACAGTGCCCTTGTGGTCATGCAAGGTATCCTTCATGGTCCTTTACAGAAAATGTTGAAAAGTGTAGGTGACAGTATGCATCCCTGTCTGACTCCAACTGTTGTTCGAAACCAATCTCTTCTGCTGCCATTGATGAGGACAGCACTGGTGACTTTGTCATAGAGGTGCTCAATAACCTGCACCAAGTGTGAGATAATGTTGTACTTCTTCATAGTTGCCCATAAGGCTGCATGCCATACCCTATCAAAGGCTTTTTTGAAATCTATAAAGACGTGGTATAGATTCTGCTGATGCTGAAGGTATTTCTCGCAAAGGAGTCTGAGATTGAAGATTTGTTTTATGGTGCTCCTTCCTGCTTGAAAGCCTGCCTGATCTTCAGCAATAATTTTTCTCTGCTTGAGGCTTTTATCTGTTGAGAGTTATCTTCAGCATGACTCTGCCCGGGTGACTGATCAAACTGATGGTTCTGTAGTTTTTTGGCATAGCTGTAGGTTTCCTTTCGTGTGGAGCACGATGATCAAGGATTTAGTCCATGTGGTGGGCCATTCTCCTGTCTGCCATATCTTGTTGCAGATTGTTGTTAGGACTGTGACTATCTCTTCTCCTCCTGCTTGAATGAGCTCTGCTGTTATGTTGTCAATGCCGGCTGACTTTCCTTTATTTAGTGACTTAACTGCAATTTCTACTTCTTCACGAAGAATGGGGTTGGCATCAATTTATTCTGCCTGAGGGCAATTTAGTACTGCTGGATCTCCTTGGGTCTTATGATTGTACAATTCTGAGCAGTATTCTGTCCATCGCTTTAGGATCTCTTGATCTTCTTTGAGGCATTTTCCTGATTTGTCTTAGATGATGGTAGTTTTCCCTTGTTTATGGGTTGTGAGATCATTCACCAGTCGATATATCATTTTGCTGTCATTTCTACTCAGACTGTCTTCGATTTTGCAGCATTGTCTTTCTATCCAGGATTCCTTTGCCTTTTTCATGCTTTTCCTGATCATGTTGTTTATCTCTCTGTATTTTCTAGCTCTTTCATTATCTCTTTTTCCCTTTTTCAGTTCTCTTCTTTTGTCGCATATTTCAAGGACATCTGTTGTGACGCAAGGTTTCTTTGTTCGACGAATGTGTTGAATGTGGTTGTTAAGGACTCTAGGTCGATGTCTTGGCTGTCCAGGGTTATTAAAGTTGCAAAGTTTATTGTAGACTATAAATACAAGTGAGACCGAACATTTTGATTGAAGCTGGATCATGTGACCGATGACAGAAATAGATTAGATATACACAGTGTGCATAGCATTTGGAAACACAGCATTGCACATTTAAATGATTGAACAGAAGAAATCACATTTCATCAAATAATTTAAAAGGACATGATTTTCATGACTAACGAAAGGAAAGGTATGATTTGCATTATTTGATTGCTCTCTAAAAGTTACAAAATTTGGTCTTTCGATCCCGTAAAAAGCAATAAAAGTGAACGGCTTAGAAGCGTATAATTTATCAATGGTCCAGACTGCTAGTGATTCGTTTCTTTTTAACCGATGCAAAGTTCTGCAGAACCATGCTCAGACAGAAGAGTGGCATATTCCAATATTTTTTTTACAGCAGAGAGTATATTCAAATTTTCTATATTAAACCATATGGTCGCACGTTACCAGCATAATTGGTGGGATCGATATTTGTTTTGAAAGTAAGATAGTAACAAATTATTGTTTCTTCACGCTCAGACTTGTTTATGTGTATGCACCAATGACTTCAGTGACATGGAATATATTGGGGGTTTGTTTTTCTAACCTGCCCAAACTTAATTATATTTTTCAGAAAAGACAAAATTATGTCCAGAAGACTGCAGAGAGGTACTGGTATGATTATAACTTTCAAACCAAAATATTTAACGTTTTTGTCCATTGAAGCAGGATAATTGTGCAGCAAAGGCAATCGAGATAAATAGAATAGATGTTGGTACTGGCACCAATGCAGTTGGCGGGTTACGTTGTTGGTTTCTCAAGCAGAAGAAGATACTTGCAACGCCAAGAATATTATTTTTCTGTCTCTATGCCATCCACCTTTACTGAGTATTGTTCTTCCCAACTTTACTTTGAATGAGAACAAAACTAATCAATTTGTATTTGATTGTTGCTTCAGTTTTGCTTTAACTACAAGCATAAAGTTATTTTGAAATGGTATAAAATTATAAAAGTATGCATCACACATTTCTCTGGAACGCAAATGTAGTTATCCCATTTACAGTACATGCTCAAGATCAGGCAATTGCGCCCTGAAAATCAATAGAAGCAAGCAAACGTGCAGGCATGATGATATACTTGAGAGAAATAAGAAAGTACATACATACATACATATTTACATACATACATACATACATACATACATACATACATACATACATACATACATACATACATGCATATGTAATGACAATTTTCCATCTACATTATTGCCTCGATAAGTCACTATCTAGACCTATTTTGCCTTGACTAAAAGACAAGATTAAACTTGTCAATATTATCACTTGTAAATGCCATCAATCATATTTCTTAAAATACCTGGAACGATTAAGATTTTTTACCAGCAACCATGTATATGACTTTCCCGCGTATTCTGTGTGTGGAAGATTGAATTGATATCAGGAACATTAAAAGTTATTGGAATGTGTACGAAAATGTGATAGATAGATAGATAGATAGATAGATAGATAGATAGATAGATAGATAGATGGATGGATGGATGGATGGATGGATGGATGAATAGATGGTAAGACAGACAGACAAATAGATACATGCATGCATGCATGCATACATACATACATACATACATACATACATACATACATGCACACATACATACATACACACATAGATGGATAGATAAATAGTCATATATCTTCGATTTTATTAATCTTTTTGAGTAACATTCCTTTCCTGGGTACCTTACAAAGCATACATATAACTACAAATCTGTTTAGAAAAAAGTTATTTTGTCAGTTACAAAATGACGGGAAGGACTATCTGGATAAAAATTTTGTTATTCAGAACATAAAATATTCAATATAAGACAAACTGGTTTCGATGGACAACACTGAGCTCAAGTATGTGTACATCTATGCAAGACACCTTTAGAAGATACATGCTTCATGGCATTCATAGAAATTATTCATACACTCTGTTCTATTATCTACATATGCAGAATGTGTAAACAGGTTTCCTAGTTTAGGTGCAGGCTAGAATTTATTTATTTATTTATTTATTTATTTATTTATTTATTATTATTATTATTATTATTATTATTATTATTATTATTATTATTATTGGCGTTGTTGTTCTTCTTGTTTTGTGTTGCAAGTACTACTATTAATAGCGCAGTAAGTGTTTTGGTCCGTCTACAATAAGCTGGGAACTATTCATCACATTGGAATAATTTAGCTGTTCAGCTATAGTATAAAATGTTACAATATTGTCTACTGCAACAATTTTATTTATTTCACATCAATAAGCTTTAAATGATTTTTATTTCTTTCCAACACAGTAGCTTTCGCGTAATATTGATTCCTTGCTTTGAAACCATAGCCAGGTCAATATATTTGCAAATAATTAGCTGGTATATCCATCTGTATTTCTTTTCACTTAAATATGAAACCAGGATATTGCAATACGTAGAGCAGCTTATATTTATTAGACGTGAAGTCAAACTGAATCTTATCTGACTGGACTAGACTATAAATCAATTCCTAATGACACTCTAGATTGTTTTCTAATTTCATCGAAGACGCGTCCGACAGTTCCTGTGATTGTTGGGCATGAATAAAATTATAGGTGTCTTAAACATTACGAACAGGCAAATTTAATTAGTCAAATGTCGAGTAATTCAAATCTATTTTTGAAAGCTCTTGATCCTAAATATTTCAATTGTCTTGACTTGCTTTTTAATAGGATCTGGAGACAATACGAAATTCTTTTTCAATTAGATTTGCATGCATTTTATTGGCAGTAATATGACAATATCTTACATTGTTTATTTAAAGACGAATTTACTTAAATATCTCCAAATGCATCATTGTATTGGCTGGCATTTCAATATCCCAAGGTATGTAAGGAAACATGAAAAGCCCACTTAAAGCGGTGAAAGGCTGTCGTGGCTAGATAACGATAACTCATCTGTCATAATCTGTCATCTTTTGGATGGGTTCGGCCTTTGAAGCTCCCAAGACACTGATTGCAGTTCCCAACGTTCAGCATCCTAATGAGATTTACTGACACGGATAATATCAATCTAGACGACATATGTTTCTTTGATATTCAAGAGAATGTTTAGCGTTATACCTAATTTGTTGCAGGCAATCTAAAACGGTATATCTTCTCTAGTTTCCTGTGTCATATCTGTCATAAAGATAAGCCTCTAACAAAAGGGGAATTTGGGATGGAATGCAATACCTTTAAACACGAATACTCTGGAGATGAATGTAATTTTAGATTCATCACTCGGGACCCAAAAGTATAGTTTCACAATGTTCGTGATCATTGCTTGAAAGCATATATAACGTAAGTATTCTGGTTCATGTTACTCTAAAATTGCCAATTATCTGGCTTATTATACTTCATAATATAAACAGTTTTAACAGTAACGTCTGGATACCTTTCTCAAAATAACGAGTTCGTGCATTCTTAGAATTTGAGGAAATCCTGAGCATTTCCACAGAGATACTGCAAGACTAGTTTAAAGAAAATCTAAGAGTTCACACACACACACACACACACACACACACACACACACACTTATATATATATATACTTATATATATATATATATATATATATATATATATATATAATATATATATATGCTTAATAGCTGATATTAATGTTAATGTGTGTGTGTGATTTGTTCTTAGATATGTAGAAGAGGGTTGCAAGTTGTTGTCAGAAAGAAAGTGAATGAAAACACAGGGTTCTATATTATTAACTTGTTGGATAAGATTGTAAAATTAAATTTGCATACACCAGCCTACTCTTTCCGACATCGATAGAGTCGAAAGGAAGATAGAGAGTGAAAAGACACTTCCCTAGGTCAGTCGTGCAAATGTTACAAAGTCAGAATACATAGGTACATAATGAAAACAAAGACAAACGTTGGGTTTGATGCTGGCCACTTTCGTGACTTTGTATTGAACATAAATGATATTAGTCAACAAAAAAATTGTTATGTATTTACAGCATAACATAACTATTTGGACAAATTCTATGGAGTAAACGTGTTAAGAAATTGAACAATGAGACATAACGTATAATACAGACATTTTCTGAGGCTGCAACCGCCATAAACAGAAATACAGCAAATAGAGCTTGCTGCATTTCTGGCAGCCACAAATTGGCGGGAGGGGCAAAGAAAAAAAAATGACCAGCATCAAAGAAAAGAAAATATCAATGTTGATAAAAATTGAACCGATGAATTCTGTAATGCTGGGGCAGTAGAGCACCCTCATACTCCCCGGTAGTTAGGATATATCCTGCATGTATGGAGGATTGGGAAGAAACTTTAAAAA
>JAECUM010050978.1:0-34824 GCA_016617855.1 Megalonaias nervosa | reverse complement strand
ATATATATATATATATATATATATATATATATATATATATATGTAATGGGGCATTACTAGTTAAAACATTAACCCATAGGTTTTCAGTGTGAATGACTTAGTAGTCAATTGGAAACCCTATCTTACAATTGGCTATCGACCTGAATTGGTGGGGCGATATGGGGTCAATAGGAAATCCTATATTACAATTGGTTATAGATTTGCCTTGGTGGGACGATATGGGGTCAATGGGAAATCCTATGCTAAAATTGTCCATAGTTTTAGCATTGAGGGTAAACGGAAACATTGTTAGAATTGGTTCACTGTAAATGGGGTTGCATAGCATTATTGTTAGAGCTGACTTCCAAATACGGCAATATAGAGACAAACGGGAAGTCCTATGTTATTGTTATCCATAGATTTACATTTGTTGGGCGGTATGAGGTTAATGGGAAATCCTATGCTAACATTATCCATAGGTTTAACATGTGGAATAGTTTGATAGGGTCAAACGTGTTGATAAGGTCAAAAGTGTTTATAAGGTCGAAAGTTTTAAAGGCTCAAACGGGAATGGTAATGTTAAAATTTTATATACCATCCAAACACATACTCCTACTATCCAGCAACAGTTCTTACAATCCATACACACGCCCGTACTGTCAAGGAACCGCTTTTTGATTACTATCCAAACACGAACTATACTTTCCATGGAAAAGGGCATACGTGTTTATTGACTGACCTAGCTATACTGCGTACTAAACTGCTATCAGGTCGTTTTGCACTGACTGACCTACCTATATTATGTTCTAAAGCTGTAAGTGGTTGAAGGTTACTGCACCGCAAACACGCCATTTGACTCTGACTGGCCTGTCCTCATTATGTACCAAAGCGAGCAAGGGTTGAAATATACTACCCGACAACCTCGCATTTTCGTACTTATTGACCTGCTAATCTGCTACATGGCCGTTTTGCACTCATTGCCCTAACTACCTTATGTTCTAAAGCGAGCGGGCAGGGTCTATGGTTTACTGACTCGCAAAGGCACCGTTTCGCACTGATTAAATGCGACCAGTGGTTGAAGTCTACTATCTCTCATGCACGCTGTTTCGTACTGATTAAATGCAACCAGTGGTTGAAGCTTACCATCCCGCAAGCACGCCATTTTCTCGTATTGATTGATATAGCCAGATGTCTGTATCCGTGTGTGTGTGTGTGTGTGTGTGTGTGAGTGGTTTGGATTTTTAACGTAGCTTTAACGATTTTTCAGTCAAATCGCTAAGATGTCTGCAGTGTGGCAGTTTATAGTGATGTCCAGCACTGGGGCATCATGCCGCAGACATGCAGCATGATGTCCCACAAAGTCACATTATCCTGACACCAGGCCGACCAATCCTAACACTAATGCTGAGCGCCAAGCGAGAAAGCTGTTTGTGCCATTTTTGTAAGTCTTTGGAATGACTCGGCCGGGGATCGAACCCACGACCTCCCGCATCCGAGGCGGACGCTCTAACCACTAGGCCACCGGAGCGGTCTATAGCCAGATGAATATAATCTTTAGCTACTGGAAGCATAGTGCACATAATGAAATGTTGTCAAACGAATACAGTGTATGTGTTTGTAGTCCAACATAGAATGTACTTTCGTAACGCATCATATAAAAAAGCTTAAATGATTAAAATCTCTAAACTGTTGGATGTTTTCTTTATGTCGTGTGTATTTTATGATCTTATCTTTCGTTGTGTGTTTTCAGGGATATAAATAGTTGTGGACAAGACGAAAATAGAAATCCAGTCAAATACAAAAGTGAAAAAAACACTCAGGGTTTTTTTTTGGGGGGGGGGCAGAAATTCAAGAGACTTACCCTATTCACTCACGGTTACTACAAGCACTAAAATGGACATGCAGCAACATCTCTAGTCGGTAGCCAGGAAACCTCTGCTAGATAACATACTGATAGCATACTGATAGCATACTGATAACATACTGATGGTATACTTATAACATACTGATGGCATACTGATAGCCTACCTGGAGTTAAGACTAGAGAAGCAAGATCGCAATCGGTAGTACAAAATTAGTAACTGATGTGAACTTAACGACTGAAGGAAGCAAAACGAAATCCAATCTATGTACTTATGTTCTCGCTGATTTAACGTCTTCTCGTGTACCTGTCAAAGACAACGTACGCATTTGGACACCGTGCTGAATCAGGAAGTATATCACGCTTGCGGATCTATGCACCGGTGCGTCGTCAATGAGTAAGGTGGTTACCTCGGATAGCGATGCACTGACGGTTGGTTCGGCCCTTTGTGTCAAAAAATATTTTTCATTCAAAAGGTCATAGTCACTATTCATTGCTAGTGATTTCAACCCGAGTCTGAGCCTCAAAATGATTGTTTATTATATTAAAAGCAGCTGACGAAAAACTTCTTCAATGTATATTTAAAACAGCAGACGAATTAATGCCCGTGATATTATATATATCTTTCCCTGTGTATCGAGCATCTTGATCGATTGCTTTGCATCTTTATCGATTGTTTTTCATAGCAACCACTTCCCGCTCAATAATTGCAGTCAACGATCTTCCAGGAAATTGGTCATTTTGCATGGATTTGCGGTCATCTTTAAAACGACGAAAGCACCTTAAAGATGCAGGATATGACAGAAAATTACACCGATAATCTGTATCCAAGCCAGTTTTGATATCAGTCTGTTGATATCAGTCTGAAGCAATAGTTATAGCAAAATACTCAGAACTTTCCAAATACCCCTTGCACTCTGTTCATGCCAAGATCATAGTTTCAGATCTCAAAATCTAGGACAAGAACTTGTATCCTATAACACTGGCTAGTGTATAATAAGCTATTGCTTTAATGAGTAAAATAAAATGTAATCCTTTTTGGTTCAAAACACAAACTTTAAAATATCAAAGGCTTCAGAGCTTAATGTAATGGTCATATCATCAACTAAAAATCGGTAATATATTTATTCTCACCGAGGGTCATTTATTTATCTCGGCAGGCATTAACAATAGTATTTTGATGAGAGTTAATAAAGGCTTCGATTTCGTTATAGACAAGGCCATTTTATAAACGGTCTTCCAGGAAATTCGAAAACAAATACAAGCCTCTATGGGTAATAGATCGCATCGAAAATAAGCCCCATACAGGATCTGTAGGTAATAGACCCCATAGGAACTAAGCCCAATACAGACTATACGGTTAATAGACCCCATCGGAAATAAGTCCCATAAAGGCTCTATGGGTAATTGACGCCACTGGAAATAAGCCCCATAAAGGCTCAATGGGTAATATGTCCCACCGGAGATAAGTCCCATACAGTCTCAATGGGTAATTCACCACAGCGGGAGTAAGCCCCATAATGGTTTAATGGGGATTTTACCCCATCCGAAATAAGCCACATACATGTTTGTTTTATTTGTGACAGTTTTACATCTTTTGTACAGTTTTTCCCACTTATTAAAGTATAGTTATCATGTTAAATGTTATTTATACCTTTATGTTGCTTGATGTTTTTATCAAAAGTGTACATACAAGATATTGATTGCACCAAAATAATTTCAACTACTACTATAGATTATTCATTTTAAAGGGTCTCGCCATAATAGCGTTTACTATACTTTAAAGGGTCTCGCCATAATAGCGTTTACTGTTTATCAATCTGTCTATCTGTCTGTCAGTATGTATTACCAATCTGTCTATCTGTCAGTCAATATGTATTACCAATCTGTCTATCTGTCAGTCAATATGTATTACCAATCTGTCTATCTGTCAGTCAATATGTATTATCTATCGTATATAGCTATTAAACGACAACTTATACCCTTATTAAAATGTAAATTTCTGAGATATTTATAACCAATCCAAATAGATACAATTTTCGTTGAATGCAGACATTGTGTAGATTTGTGTAACAGGCTCTTACATTACAATAATATATCTGGATCCTTTCAAAAGTAATTGGAGACGTAATGAAAATGACAAGCATAAGAAAGTCATGATCGAAAATACACACACGCACACACTTAAATGTAACCAACGGACCTGGGTTCGAATCTCCGTAGAGTTCGAATTAAAAATTCTCTAACCTGAATGATAGTATTGTTTGTATTTAATATTAATTCTGCCTACTATTATCAAGCATTCTCCTACCGAATCCAGGGATAGCACTTTCCGTTCTGTCTGGTGTATATTTATAATTCTCTCTCTCTCTCTCTCTCTCTCTCTCTCTCTCTCTCTCTCTCTCTCTCTCTCTATATATATATATATATATATATATATATATATATATATATATATATATATATATTTATCCACACACATACAGTTTAGGCTTTTCTGCACATGTAAGGTTTCTGTCACCAATATGGCATAAATCGCACACGGAAAACGACCGATTGACGAAGATAAATTACCACAATGATTACGATTGGAAAATCTGCTATTGTCACCAGAACATTCGGTTCAAATTAACACTAGTTCTGGACATCCGGAATACTAACAACGTGTTTTCATGACTCATGATATGTCGGCCTATTGTGCGCATGTCTTTGGAAAGATTTAATGTTTATGCATCGGGTTATGGAAATATTTTGGAATACATTACTTGTGACCATTTCCGTTACCACTTCAACCGAGGACCTAAGTCAGGTTTATAGTTGGTTTTAGAATATTAAACTTGACAATTTCACTAAATGGCAATATTAAGCAACTAAACCATTTTTGTTTGTAAAAAAAAAGTTGGCAGAAGTTCAACATTTGTTAAATTTAACAAGTTGTTAAGTTGAAAAGAAACAACAATAAATTGGATGTAATGTGTTTACAATGTCTTGTTTATGGAATAAAATCTATTGAAGAATTCTGAAACAGACTAAACGTCCGGGAATTTCTTGACACCCTTGCTTGAGCGGCAAGTTGACAAGTTGGTAAGCAGACGATAAAGTATGTGTGGGACAATTTCTTGAAAAATTAGAAACTTATATTGAGATACAGTATTATTCTGAGGCATACATTTTTATCTTTGAAATATATCAAAGATAATATTAAGTAGGTTTTGATGCATGGGAGCGTATGTTATAGATTCCGGGTCACAGGTTAAGGAAGGTCATGTGATAGGCCTTCATGTCGACATTTAGATTATTACACATTTTCATATGCATTGAATTCGGAAAATGCAGTGTGTATATATATATATATATATATATATATATATATATATATATATATATATATATATATATATATATATATATATATATATGCATGCTTTTGGTTGGATTAAAGGATTTTTTTTATAAATCCATTAAATTGTGATCACACTCGCAACAACTGCATGACACTTTCTGTTTCATCACAATGAACCTGTGAACCCACACAGACAAAAATAACCCATTATTAAACGTTCTATAAGCAATGCTGAAAACCATTTTTAATATCAAAGATTGTATTATTTCTTTTACTATTTGATCAGAATATGTATGGATTTTGCACCATTTTGCCCCCACCCTACCCCAACTGATTTTGTGCCATTAGTTTGTATCTTTTTTACATATTATCTATTCGATGTTTTTATTGTTTATTATTTAAGATATTTGAAAATGCAAAGTACATTTGTTAAGTTTTCAAAACACTTCCATGTACTTACAGTTAAGACGAGCAGTTCCCAAAGGAAATGAGCGACCAGGGACAAGGTATATTAATGAAATCAGCCGTCGGGAAAACGATGCACGATATTTAGAAAGAAAACCCATTTGCCTTCAGAACCCAGTCTCATGGCCTGCAGCCTTTACATAATAGTTCGGTGCAATAAGTTCTCACAACTTAAGGCATCAAGTGTTGATAATATCTGCATGCATATATAAAACTGACCGATACTCATTTCCAAGCTGTATGAGAGTTTAAGATCATAATTGATATAGGTGTTATTCCCAATAACTTACTGGAAGAGATTATGAAAGCTGGTGTCCTCACCAGTTCGAGTAATTATTGACCCAGGACCGAGTTTGGGAGTGGGTTACGGGGTTCCGGACATACCAGACTGGAAAAATACCAAACGAAACACACACACACACAGTCACTTGCCACTTGAAATTTTGCGATCGTTTTATTCTTGAGCACTTTTATTATGTATTATTGCACACTGTGACACATACATAGACACATACGATTTTGCTTTGGCGCCTTTTCGAAGTAAGTCAAGGTCATTTTGCAATTTTGGACCCGCCTTTCCAGCATTTGACCTGATCCGGCCCACAGATCTGTTACCATCTATTACCATTCTGCTTTGCCATGGGAAATTATGTAAAGCTATCCTTGATGAGATGCTCTGTACAATTCGTTCATGTGAATAGTGTGCAGATATGAATCAAGTTGGAGTTTGAAACGAGAATCCCACGACTGGCTATCTAGTTGTCCTCTACGCTTCAAGTAGTCATCGTGGGTCTTTAATGAAAAGTCATCGTGTACTTCAGTAAGTTTTGAAATATCACTCGATAACGTTTGGTGGGTTGGTTATAAAACAAGATGCTATCTAATGGAATAAATCTGAAAATCATTTAGATTATAAAAATAAACATAAAAGACATTAATAATATGATAAAAGTACGTGTCTAGGACAATATACCTGTATCTGTTTTCTTTCAGTTCAGATATCAAGTCTTCATGAAGGTGAAAATCTCTCACCCATATTAAACTGTATTTGATATCACAAATATATTTCAAATTTTAATATTTCTCCTCTGAAATTATTCTGTAATATTTGCTGACTCTTATCCTTTACCACAAAGCTTGAATAATTTTGGTAAATATTGTAAGCTTTTTAAGTTGCAGAAAATGCGAAAACTGAGATCGAAATTTTGGAAGTATAAGTAGAGTTTGCAGGAACTTGATCAATGCAAATATATTGGTATTATTTTATTCTAAAACTGGTCGTTTCTGGAGAAAATTAAGTTCAAAATGACAAAAAACCAATGCAATTAATGTTGATGCGAACTAAATATTGAATGTACCAATTGGTGTGTCTCTGACACGTGTTGATCATACCAATTTGACAGTTCTCTTATATGGCTTTGAAATCGGCTGTTTTGTAAGATAATGCTGATATAGAAATAGTACAGAGTGATTGCATGAGATATATTTTATTATGAAGAAAAAAAAAACAACTCATTTTCATGATGTATTTGGGACAATGTAGGATGTCTTTTCTAATTTAATACTAACAATCGTATCATTACTTTATGTATGTAATTTAATACTGTAAAGCAACAAAAATATCATATCAACCAAACAAATTCCGGAGAAGTCGATATCTCAGTAATGCAAATGCATCGATATGGTGGTAAATTCGTGTTTCAACCGCGACTTTGGTATAATTTGAGCATCCCGACTCGGTCATAATGAGTAGGGTTGTATTATTTTGTTTACTTAAAACATCGTTTTGAATGATGGTTGTTAATTTATTGTTCATATAAAGAGTCATTTAGAGTTGACCAGTCCATGGTAAAACATGCCTGTTGATTTAAAATGTGAAGTAATCGAATTTCGTAGATAAAATCATAAATTACCATTCTATACAGGAAAGGGGTGGGAGCAAGCATTTCCATTAAATTCGGATTTGTCTGTCGGAAATGATACCTAAGTTTGTCATATACTTCAATACGGAGAAACGCGGATCACGTGATTCATCCCTGATAGACGCCCCCCTCCCCCCCCCCCCCCAGTGCCAGTGATCTTTGCATGTAGCCCTTCTTGCTGATCATTTTTGCAAGTCATCTATCAAACGTCATCAGATATCACACTACAGGTTATTCCAAACCCCACCCAATTCCCCAATATAGAAAGAAACAAAAGGATAAAATCCAACCCCATATCAGATAGATATATATACATATATATAACAAGAAAAATGCTTAGAGTATGTCATGCATGAGATCTTTAACATAAACATTTCTAAAAGTTCGCTACCTTTGAAGAATCGTAAATTGAGATAAAGGCATGACATAATTCTATAAAACATCCACGTCATCTGTAAATTAAACACTTTGCAAAAATGTAGACGAGAGTGACAAGTGCATATCCATTTTGTTTCCGCGTGCATCTGGTTGAAGACCTGCAAATAAGTTAGGTCCAGTCTGTTCTTCGTTCGTAACCATCCCGGCTGAAAGGCGGTCGTGGTACATATCAACTGTGCACAACAACGAAATATTAATTTTATTTAGGTAAATCTATATGTTGAGAATGTGCAAGTCGCATTAGCGGACAATTTGTGCACGAATTAAAACTGAGCGTAACCAATGCTACTTTTGGCGTGCAACATACGGTTTACCAAAGCTAACCAAGATGGACTGACGAGTTAACGTAAGTTTGAAATACAAAAATGACGTTCATCGTATTAGTTTAAAATTGTTTTTGGGAAGGAATGCACCTTTACATATTTAGCTACATTTGTGTTTCATTGATGAATATGCTGTTGTGGGAGCCCATTATAGCTTAGTCTAAACTACAAAACATCCAAATGTATATTGATTTAATAGTTGTGTCATCTCTGATGGAAACGTGGAAAGTTCACTACAGCAAATTTCTCAAGTGGGCGGTTCAAGATCAGATTGCAATATTTTCTCCTAACAATTTGTTCACATCGGCACAATTTTCATTTCGGATCACTTACATACCAAAATAAGTCTTACAAGAAAGCTTCTTTGTCGATACGACTATCCATTAAAAGTGAGTAACACAAACGAGCTTTTTAAGACAAGCTACTTATTATGTTAAGTCTTTCAGTGAAAAGTCACCGCGAGGATCCGTTCAGGATTTGTATGACAATAGGATTTTTCAAGATAGCAGCGATAATGGAAAATATTACGTGTTCAAAGGTCACCATTTCATGTAGAGCCACAGGGGCAGATTCAAGTTGGGGTGCAGAGCTCCAATCTACACAAGACTCCATCTAACATCACCCCTCCGCAAAAGAAAAATGAGAGCAAAACAATTGCAACTTGTCGTCAGAGCGTGTTTTCTTTACTGTAAGATTTTTAAATATATATCCTGGAAACGCTCAAATTGCATGAGTTTCTCGGGGTTTTGTCCCGTATGTCCCGGCAAAGGTGTTCCGTCTTGCAGACCCCCTAGCTTACTTGTTTACACCCCCACCCCTCTCCACCACCAAAAGATATTGCTGGATCCACAAGTAAACCGTTTCTAGTTAAGGTACTCTCTTTGTATGCAAAGTTCAATGACTTTTCCCCAGATGGTTTAAAAGTAGGACGTATAACCAACAACTGTCGCTTGTTTATACCCCTACCCAGCCTAACCACGATATTGCTGGATCCACCAGTAAATCGTTTTTAGTTAACCAACTATTTTTGACTATCATGACTTTTCCTGGTGGTTTAAAAGCAGCGAGTAAACCAAACAACTGCTAATGGATGATGGACGAAGATCAGTGAAGGAAGTATGGAGAATGAGATTACTTCTTGAACTGTGCCAAGTTTTATGACTTTTTCTGGTGGTTTAAAAGTAGCGAGTAAACCAAACAACTGCTAATAGATTATGGACGATGATCAGTGAAGGAAGTATGGAGAACGAGATTACTTCTCGAACTGTGCCAAGTTTCATGACTTTTCCTGGTGGTTTAAAAGCAGCGAGTAAACCAAACAACTGCTAACAGATGATGGACGATGATCAGTGAAGGTAGTATGAGGAAATATATTTACTTCTTGAACACTTCCTGAGAACAAAGCTGCTGAAATATGTATCTATTAATTTATAATCTTATCAACGATATTAAATTTTCCGGTTTCCTAGAAAATACGAGATCTTAATGTGATATGGCTTTCCTTATATGATTTTCCTATTATTACTGACTATTTTAAAAACCTCGGTGTTTAAGACGTTAATGTGATACAAACAACATGCTCAACCCATTTAAAATATCGACAAGAACATTTCCAAGTGATGCGTACATCAAAAGGTTTACAATTACAGCTATTAAATTACATCCATTGTTACCAGAAAAATAAATCTGTGTGTACCGGTGTTAATAGTTTTACTATTTCATGTAGTTCTGAGGAGTGTGAGAAACAAGATGTTTAATTGATAGTTTACATGCCGTAACTAAAGAAGGCGCAACATGTCAAGTTCTAAATAAGAGACAATCCTACACACATTCGAGCTTTTCAGTGTAAAATGATACCATAAATTATTCATTGATGAAGTGATAGAACTTAAATATCAGGATTCTAGAAAGAAAAAAAAAAAAAAACAACATAAAAGCAAAGCATGGCCAAGGAAAAAAAAAACACTATTAAAAAGATATTTACGATTTATCAACAAATCAATAGCTTTTGTTAGCGAAATATTATCCAGCAATAAGAGCTAAAATGTGTAGCGACATAATTACTTTAGTTTCCTCCGTAGTAGCTCGTGTCACGAAAAAAGATATTTATGCCTAAGAATCATAATGTGGTAAGAACGGATGTATGCTTAAGTGATATAGTGATTCATGAACATTTAATGATTTTTTTCTGCTTTTAGGGAACAAATTTGATTTTAAATGACTCAAACATGATGCACGAGATTCAGAAGAACTTAGACACCATTCACACATCATACATGCAAACATGTGAATATATATGCATCTGAAATTATCGATTATGAAAAAAATTTTCCAACAGAAAGAGTGTTTCTTAATCACTGTAACGCGGAGAAAAATATAATGTCAGACTGCTTGCAAAGCGTGAACACGATAGACTGCTTGCAAAGCGTGAACACGATTAGCATTCTTTAGATTATGAATGGAAATTTAAAGATAACGTCTCACAGGAAAGTAAACAGCAAGATTTCAGCACCTTCACGAACGTATGACAGCATATTATTTTGCAAAAACCAGAGGTTAAGAAACAAACCTGAGCAGAATCTAGCAAATAATTTAGCATTACTAAAATAACCCTCCGGCTTATGCAGAATTATTTTCTCTTTTTCTTTCCTTTTGACGCTTATAAAGTATTTAGTCTGAAGGGAGGAGTAGATTGTCCTGAAGAATCTAAGATATTTTGCATTATCTTAATTACGGAGGATTGGATTGACTATAGGACAAATCCCTAGACATTTGGTCCCTTGACATTTGGTCATTATTCTGTCCGAATTGATCACCAAGAGCTGTAAAGTGCCTGGCAGTCGGATGAATAAATAACCTCCGTATTATTGAATTTGAAACGTACCCATACGATAAGCTGATTTATTAGCGATAAGAACGATCATTGCTATGAGATCACCATTTGTGTCACAGGTTTGCCATTAACAGCCTGAAGAAACAACTGTAATAATAATTTTAGTTCTGTCACTCAGTAAACTTCCATCCAATGAGTGCAAATTCCCTTCATGGCCATGACTTCCAAACTAATTGGAAAAAAGCAGCATACCAATGTAAATTTTAGTCTCCAAAAAAACCCCATGAAAATCACATTAAAGGTAAAACGAAAATTGAGCTAGTTAGCAAACGGCAGCATCAATACGATGGTATTCAAAGATATTTTATTTGTTATAAATAATATCGCTCAATGAAGACCATTTTCATTCGACAAATTCTGCTATTAATGTTTATGTTAATTTTCTCTAAATCTTAATGCTGAACAATATATCTTGAATCTATTATCCAAGCGCATTCAAGACGATTTATTCCGTCGGTAAGCATTATGGTACTACGTAAATACCGTTCAATATGCAAATATAATCATAAACATATAGTGATATGTCAATATTTGAACTTCAGTACAAATATAAATTTGTTATATACAAGCATTAATAATGTATGTAGGTAGAAATATCTGTAATATATAAGCATTAATAATGTATGTATGGTAGAAATATCTGTGTAATATACAAGCAAAATAAATGTATGTAGGGTACCTCGTACAGAAATATCTGTGTAATATACAAGCAAAATAAATGTATGTAGGGTACCTCGTACAGAAATATCTGTGTAATATACAAGCAAAATAAATGTATGTAGGGTACCTCGTACAGAAATATCTGATCGGTTGTAACATATCTGTCTAATCATTTTTTTTACTCTTACACTTTAGTGATGTATCTTACTAGAGGACGCTTATACACACTTACTTTCAGTTTCATTTTATTTTAGACGATAATGAAACGTGTAACTTACAGTAGTCAAGGTATGGATATCATAAGGGTAATGAGAGGTTTACATTAGAGTAGGCTAGGTCTGGATATCATAGAGGTAATGAGGTGTGTACATTAGAGTAGGCTAGGTCTGGATATCATAGAGGGAATGAGGGGTGTACATTAGAGTAGGCTAGGTCTGGATATCATAGAGGGAATGAGGGGTGTACATTAGAGTAGTCTAGGTCTGGATGTCATAGAGGTAGTGAGGGGTGTGCATTAGAGTAGTCTAGGTCTGGATGTCATAGAGGTAACGAGGGGTGTACATTAGAGTAGTCTAGGTCTGGATGTCATAGAGGTAATGAGGGGTGTACATTAGAGTAGTCTAAGTCTGGATATCATAGAGGGAATGAGGGGTGTACATTAGAGTAGGCTAGGTCTGGATATCATAGAGGTAATGAGGGGTGTACATTAGAGTAGTCTAGGTCTGGATGTCATAGAGGTAATGAGGGGTGTACATTAGAGTAGGTTAGGTCTGGATGTCATAGAGGTAATGAGGGGTGTACATTAGAGTAGGCTAGGTCTGGATGTCATAGGGGTAATGAGGGATGTACATTAGAGTAGGCTAGGTCTGGATGTCATAGAGGTAATGAGGGGTGTACATTAGAGTAGGCTAGGTCTGGATGTCATAGAGGTAATGAGGGGTGTACATTAGACTAGTCTAGGTCTGGATGTCATAGAGGGAATGAGGGGTGTACATTAGAGTAGTCTAGGTCTGGATATCATAGACGTAATGAACTCATACTTAGTAATTACTTTTCTACCTTACAGTACATTTGCTTTGAATGCAACCTTTTCATATGTACCAACTGTATTATTTTCCCTGCCACTGCAAAAAGCATTATTGCTCATTACTTTAAATAGTTCTATCCATGCTGCCCACACGATACTGTTTATGTAATACATTTAGATTCTGTTGCCGATAAAGTTACATCAAAGGATTCTTCATCTGGTTTTAAGATTTGAAGTATGGTTTTAAAGTTCGAAGTATAGTCTTAAGGTTCGAAGTAGTGTACTAAGGTTCGAAGTAGTGTACTAAGGTTCGAAGTAGTGTACTAAGGTTCGAAGTAGTGTACTAAGGTTCGTAAGGTTTCGAAGTAGTGTACTAAGGTTCGAAGTAGTGTACTAAGGTTCGAAGTAGTGTACTAAGGTTCGAAGTATGGTTTTAAGACATCTCTATCAACATACTCCTGTAATATATTTATATGGCAAAGTTGTTTTTGTTTTCGCCTCCCATGAGTAATAATGATATAATTTAAATCACTTTCTTATCAACCGCGTAAGGACCATATTACCTAGCCTGAAGAGGGATTTTAGGAAAGGGCAAGAGAGCCAGAACTCTATCACCAGGCTGAAAACGCCGTTCCTTTGTAATCTTGTCATATCTTAATATAAATTTTGACTGAGTAGAGTGAAGATTAGTTCTTGCGACTTCACAAGCCTTTGACAACTTGTATTTAAAATTAGAAGATTAGTTTATGTATCTTCATTTGAAAGAAGGTTCTATTTTAACAACTTCAATGGTCCACAAGCAATATGTCCAAAAACGAGTTCAGAGGGACTAAATACAAAAGATTCTTGAACTGGTTCTATAACCTAACAGCAAAGTTCAGCAAATGAACACCTTCGTCGCAATCTTTTCCGGGTTCAAACCTATATGACCGAATCATATTTTTCAAAGTTTGATGAAATGTTTCTAAAGCCCCTTGGCTTTGAGGGTGATAGACAGAAGACTTAAATTGCTGAATGCCTAATTCATGCATAACGTCTTGGAAATTCCAGATATAAAATTTGACCCCAAATCCGATTTAACAGATATGGGATGACCAAATGTTGTAAGAAAACTTTATCAGAAATTTTAGGATCGTTTTAGTTTTAATATTCTTCAAAGGAATTGCCTCTGGGAATCTTGTTGATGCACACATTATGGTAAACAAGTATTGGTTGCCTGACTTGATCCTGGGTAAGGGACCGGCGCAATCTACCATTATTCTGCTAAATGGTCCGTCAAAGGCAAGAACAGTTTGCAGATGACCCTTAGGTATCTTCTGATTGGGTTTTCCTACCACTTGACAGGTACGATAAGATCTACAATATATTCAAACATCACATTCAATTTTCGAACAACAAAAATGATTCAAGATCTTGTGATAAGTCATAATTATCCCAAAATGACTAGCCAAACGAGTTTCGTGGGCTAGACTGAGACTTTCCTGTCTATAAGACTTAAGAACAAAAATTTGATAGCTCACTGACCACTCGTCAACAGCGGGTACCTCGGGAGGTCTCTATTTTCTCCTAAGAATCTCATTTTTAATGAAATAACAAACAGGTACTTATGTTGCTTCAGTTTCGCCAATGACACTCTGAAGCAAAGATCTAATGATTTTATTCCTGTGCGACAAGTGATTGTCTTTTGTCACCCTGATTAGAATAAAGAGAATAAGTAGTTAAAAGAGGATTGTGATCGACACCTTTTGAATGATCAATATGAGGAGCAGAAGTGACCTCATCAAAAGCCTGACCAATATATGTGTCAGCTAAAGTAATACTTTTCTGATCAATATCATTCTCAAGAGTTTTCTTTGCTATAGCTCTAGCAACTGGACAAGCTGGGTATAAATCAGAGATTTCTTTTTCAATAGGATCAACTTTCTGATCCAAACAATGCTTGTGAGTAATAAATGGATTAACCATGACCTTATCTCCAGCTAGGTCATTGCCTAGTTATAAAAGAATACCCTCGATAGGTAAATAATGCACTGTTCCAACTGTTACGTGTCCTAATACTAAATCTGTTGAAAAATGTACACAATGGAGAGGAACATTAACAAGTTGCAGTCTACCACCTGAAAAAGAACACTTTCATTAGAAAAAGTTTTCTCAGAAGCAGGCAATATACCTGATAATAAATATAAAGGCTCTGAGAAGCTCCTGTGCCCCATAAAATTTTAATAGGAATAAACTCGACAGAATCACCAATACATGATATAGAACTTTTCGAGATGAACGGTGCATAATTTCCATAAAAACAGATTAGACTATTTTTGACCCAATAAATGTATTACTTTCAATACATGAATTTGACCTTGATCTCTTCGAAATTATAGTATTTGGAATAGTTCTGTTTTGGTTCTGTAGCAATTAGAAATAACGAGCCCTTTCTTATTGCAAAAGGTGCAAATAGGAAGAGATAAGAATTTCTGATCAGTCTTATCAGAAACTTGATACCTAAAGACTGTGCCAGATTGAGGTTTAGAAGTGCTCGTATGAGACTGACATGGTTTTTTGACTAAAACCAATTCCTGAGAGGAAGACCCGTTAACAAATGAAACTTTATAAGACAAGGGAGAATCGTCAGCTGTACGAGCAGCATTTTCAAAGTTTCGACGTTTAGTTTCTCAAAGTAGGTCTTGACGTCACTATGGACGCAAGTCATAAACTTTCCAACTAATATGAGTTGTGTGAGGTTATTATAGTCTTGACCAACAGTTTTGGCTGAGCACCACCTGTCAAATAATTGTTCTTTTTCTATTGCAGATTTCGACATGGCTTTTTCCAGTTTCATTTGTATGGTTCCTAATCCTTTGTCGATATGTCTAAGGTTCCCACTAACAATCCTTCCAGATACATTCCTTAACTAGATCATAATCAGCACTTTACTGTACTGAGAGTGAAGAGACTTCACGATCTTTGCTAATAAGTATAAATACATTTTGTAATAGAAGATTCCATTGTTCTCTTTGTTATTTCACCTTTTCAGCAGCTTTAACTTTCAAACTAAAGACAATATTGATCTGCTTCTTTTGTACACAAGAGAGTACTGACCTAATATTGCTGGTAACATCTAAAACCGAACTTGTGTGTAAAGGCGGAGTGTTTTGCTCTTGCCAGTTCTAATTCCTTTAATCTAAATTGAAATTTCCTTTCCTCCTTTTCTCTTTCTCTCTGTATTTCCTTCTCATCATTTCACTTGCATTTGTATTTGCATTAGCCTGTCTTATCTTTCTTTTTCTCGCTCCCTTTCCTTCTTCTTTCTGTAACTGTCTTAAAGAAAGTAATAGAAAGCATCGAAATTCAAATTTCACTTGAAAACAAAGTGCAAATTTAAACAGAACTTGCAGTTATGCGAATTAAATCCCAAATAGTCCAAAAAGGTTCTATCACAAGTCCTAATAAATAAAGTTCTAAACTAATTCCAGGGGTGTCCAAATTAAGATCAAGAGGTGAAGGCGTCGATGTGTCTTTAGTCTTGAATTTACTAATGCACCAGTTCCCAAAGTATGATGATGCACTTACAGTCCTCCAATTAATCCCATTAATATAATCCAAGATATCCTTGTCTTAATTCACTATAATTACAAATTAAGTTTATGTCCAAGAATATTATTTAAGATCACTTTGTATTTTCAGTAGATAAATAATTTGAATAAATACATTCAATCAAATCAAAAAATCAACACAAGAATAAGACTGATTCTGCTTCAAGATTTTACATCATGAAAGAGTAATGTCTCAAATAAACAAGATTATAAACAAAACTAAGACACAAAAGAAGAGCCTTAACGGAAGACAAAAGCCCATTTTTTAGAAATTCTAAATTGTCAACAAGATAATATATGTTGCTAAAATTATAATAAAGAACGTGGTAAGCATAATGTCATTGTTTGAGACCAAGATAATCATCCTAACATTCAACCCATGTAAAAATAGTAAATACGTATTTATTTTGTTACAAAATCAAAATAACATCAATGTCTTAATCAGGACCGACATGAACACGTGATCAAATCCTAAATGCAATTATACATAATCATGGAGAGAAAACCAACAATTACAAATTATATATAATGGTAAGGGTGAATATTTCGTTTAAAATTTTGACCTTGATTCTAACTTATTATCTGTTGCATTAAAAGATTGATCACCAAGTAATGGTGTTTTATTTTTTAAAACGTTTTCTCTTAGCTGGAAGCAAATGAGAAAGCTGTAAATTGATTTTGCTAACTCTATTTTACATGGATAAGATTAAATGCGATGGAAGGTATTGTACATCATAATGTTGCCATACATTCCGTCTAGTTTAACGTATTGTCTGTGTATCTATCTGTTCATAGAATTATCATTATAACGTTTAAAAGAGGAATTATAAACTTACTTCATGTTATGCATGTAACATCGTTCATTTATGTTTAGTATATCTTTATAAATTTAAAGAAATTAAACATTTCTTTATCAACAAGATTATAAGAGATGCATGACAAGAATAAGGTTAACTTGCAGTATCTTTTTAAACTGAAAGTCTATTTATTTCACAAAATTATTTGACAATTCGATTTGATACTACAGTATAATAAAGTATAACTTGAATAAGTAAATAAATGAGTGACCAGTGAAATCTAGACAGTTTTAATATTTTAAATTTTTTAATAATCTTGTTCACAAGAAATTACTCTCTTCAGTCGCTTTCCATACAGCTATCTATCCTGAGAACTTTTTTTCGTTGATCGCTTGTTTATGTTTAATTATCTACGTGACTTCATGATTTGCTTGAAGTAATGGATTAATGGGTGACTTTTGTGTGACTCCAGACTCTTCAATTTCAATTTCGACCATTATTCACTCTTTTCAAACCCCTCCACCCCCCCCAAAAAAAACCCAGTCAAATTGATCATTGCTCAGTTACTTGTATCCTTATCTATAAAGACAATGGCAAATGATAGAAACATATTTTGAAGAACAAAGATTAAATAATGGTGGTCTAGAGTTTTAGAAATGCTATAAGAGTGAATTCAGTTTGTTTGCCTATTTTATTGTTATTGTTTTTAATAACAGTTATAAAATTTTGGTATTCATACCTATGTCCTTTTGCTTTTTATTTTCTTTCTTTTTAAATTTTTCTTTAACCGGCTTTAAATTTATATAACAGGGTAATTTGTATACTGTTTTATGTGACCTAATTTACTAACTAACCTAAATCTGTAAATGAGTCTACGTCTGCTTCGATTATTGAAATTTATATTACTAACCCAACGTCCATATCTGAAGGCATTATGCTTAACTTAGATGAGACCATTATGCAGTCTGATTGTAGTGAAATCAATCCATGAAACCAAAATACTAGTAAAAGTATTATAAGTAAATCCTTATACCATTTTGCACGTATCAGAGAAAACATTAAAATCTTATGTTAGTGCAGAAAAGATTGGACTTCAGAATCAGTATTAAAAAGACACACGCAGCCTGATTAGGTACCTAAATGTGCAGCAGTTAACTCCGATTTGTCAAAAGTCTGCTGAGAAAATACTCAATCTACAGAATAATGAATCAATATATGAAGCACGTTATTTCCCGTGATATTAACACCAGAACTGGAAAGATTTCTTGATTCAATGGTCAAAACTGTAACTTAATCCATTTTGTTGAAATTATTGCAATGTAAACGTTAGCCGAATCTAAAACAAACCACTTCTTACACTACCCAGTCCGTCAAAGATGGTTTAAAGTGAGTTAAATAATGTTATATATAATTTCTTTTGGATGATGAAACAAAATAAAGCAACGTGTCATTGCAAATGACTATGGAGAAGAAACAAATATCAAATTTCATCATTTATAAATGGATTAAAACTGACACGAGTAAGGAATAATTTTCGTTTAATGGAAAATAGAAGAGATAGTTACATGCAAAATGGAAGCTGTTTATAAATCTTGTTGCCCATAAAATGTAATTATTACTATGTCACGTATTGATTATGTTAAACGCACTGTGTCACGTGAAATCCCTATGGCGTGATGTCACCGAGTTTATTTTTACAGTCTTGCGCTGCTCGATATGGCTTAGCTGCATTATTAAAGTTGGAATGAATTGTTCTTTACCTGAAATGGTTTGGGAAGGGTGTTATATATGAAAAGGATTTTTCTTACGAAATGGCGTCGTTATTATAGGTTTGCATCATTTTGTTTTGATATTAATTGTCTACACTATTTTAAATTCTATAAAATATTATACATAGAATGTATATTATGATTCAAAATCACAACAACGTATTAAGCTCCCAACATGACAAATTTTATTAGGAAATAAAAAGGATGTAAAAAAACACATGTTGTCAAGGCGTTGTATGACGCATCTTCTAGAGACAGATGAGAGATTTACGTTGACACTATGGATGCAACGGATCAGAAAAAAGTGTGTACTCTCACATTTCAAACTATAAACACGTAGACAAGCTTAATTAGCTGGAAATAAAAAATTTACTTCAAATAAGTCCCATTTTACACGATATCCTCCCCATTTCACATGACATTATTTCCACAAATACGTATTACAAATCAATTTGATAACCAAAATTCACTCTTATTTTGTAATTATTATCACGCATAGTTTGGAAATGTAAGAAAGCTTGTTCACATTTGTAAAATTTATGGTTTATTACTCCTACTGAGTCAACGAATTCTATTTATAAAATTTATTTCCAGACACGTTTTTAAAAATATTCATGAATTATGCTCTAGTATGAATCTGACTGATAATATTAGTAAATAGCAAAATCGAGCTGCTTGAAAAACTAAATCTTTCTTCGATATTTTGCAGTGTTTTCAAAATTAAATTGGTCACCATTTTGTGAACGTGTTCCATTGCAAAAGAAGTTGAATGATGTTCGTGGAATACAGATGCTTTGAACCTAAATATTTATAATGTCTCAACAAACCGCTAAGAAATGACATTTGTTTCTCTCCTTTTTAAACTAGTCTCACGATACTCAATAATTAAATAACACTTTTCGCTTGGACACATACCTAGGTATAAAATTATGGGACACTATTTTTCATTGAAACTGGAAATTCAGTTTCATCCTGCAATTTTCAAATTCTTTTGTATCATCCTTATCAAGGCCTATATTCCGCATTTCATTGCTTACAATTACTATTACCCGCTATTGTGTTATATCTGAGTCCTGGGATTACAAACTTTCACTAACATGTACACGAACAATGCATGCATATCAAGCTTTATGAGGATAATATGGCAATAAGCTTTATCATGCTAAATATTTGGACTATGATGAATATTTTGTTTTAATATTTAGCCTTTTGTTTATTGCTTGTGTAAGAATAGTAAGTACTAGTGTTAAAAATCTAGACTTATGCTTTTTATAGCAGTTAAAGCAAAGAATGATCTTTGAATTAGTCATAAAGAAATTAGATTTAAAAACACACAAAGTTCGATATAATTATGCGTGTCACAAAAGACTTCGCAATAATTTCCTCACGGTGAATATTGCAGTCAGTTGTACACCCCTTATACGACGTATATCTGTAATAATAATAATAATAATAATAATAATAATGATACTTATTCAAACTGTATCACAGTTTGATGATGAAAGACTCAGTTGCCATAAGGTCCTCAATTTATATTATTAAAAGGTCATTTACACACAATCGAGTATGCTCGCTCACACTCACGCCGATTAAAATCAATTAATATATTAACAATAGTGGTCAAGAGGTATATATATGAACACGATACTATGTACTGGTGTGCACATTTCAGCATGTTGTTGTTGTAGGTTTAACGCCATCTTTCAGCACAAGATAGGCTATACATAGCGGCCAGTATAAATGGTGGAGGAAGAACCCTGGAAAACCCCGGAAAAAACCACTGACCCACGCCCGCGCAGACAGAGGTGAGATGGCAATGATCCTTAACGGTGAGCGCTTTAGACGATTCGGCCACTCGGGGCCCTTTTCAGCATGTCATAAGTCGTATATATATAAATGAATAAAACAAGCACATACTATCTATGGATACAATAATCAAATTCTGTTGTTTGAGACTTTAATATAGCATTCCAGTGGTCAAGACAGAATTTCTATAATGAGCTTTTAAACGATGCGAGGGAATTTGTATGTATCCTCAGGGGTAATTAATTGCAAAAGGAAGGTGCTGATACAGTCAAGGAGCTTTGAAGTGGTTGGTTTTCAACCTCAGAATCTGGATTTCTTTTTAATTGTTGACAGGACATACCTTCGGCATACGATTAACTTAGTTCAGTTTGGTTTAAATAATTTGAAGAAAGATTTTTGAGGGACTTACATGTCACGATTCCTTTAAAATAAGGAATACGTTTTTGATTAGGCTGCTATTGTAAACTTCAAAACAATATGTTCGAGAGAGCCTTAATATGAACTATCATAATGTTTGGATATATGATAATTGAATGTGCTTCCCAATATGGTAAATCCGTTGTATGTGTCTATTATTTCTGATATGGAAAGAACTCAGAACAACGCTCATGCATGATCAATAAGCTACAAGATCGTGCCGAACATAAAACTGTTAATATAGCGTCCCTGTTTGGGAATTATAAATTCAGTATTACGAATAATGCGTATGCTGGAATATTTCAGATAGAAGAGTGAGATTTTTTGTTGATTCTCAAGAGACATGTTATCATAATAACGATAAAGGGCTCACAACTGAAGATACAATATGCAATACAGCAAAACAAACATTGTCATCCGATAAACATTTTTCATTATCCCCCCCCCACTGATATATAGCAAACAATAACGCGGAGAGATTTCGAATATTACGTAAGAAATATCGGGATATATATGAGTTATAGAAAGAGAACTCTATCAGAAGAAATTTCTTGCAAAGACTATCCAAAGGAACACACGTTACCCGTTGTGCTGAAATGCTAGGAAGTAAAACAAGACCATTATAATTATCTGAAATTTCTATTTTCTTAAGACCCAGCTAAGTGATGGGAAATTTGCAAGAGCCTCGATGTGACTTAATGTCACACTATACTTTGCTCTATTGTAATTCGAGTAAATCATGAAAATGATGGTAGCGCAGTTCATATTTTGAGTGTTTTCCACTTATATGATTGCCACTACTACTATTACTACCACTACTACTACTACTACTACTATAATAATAATAATAATAATAATAATAATAATAAAAATCATAATAATAATAATACATTTTTATCTCATTGTCGGTTATTTAAAGATTTCCGACTGATCTCATACCAAAGATAACATCTATCAAAGAATTTAGCATATTTTCTAATATTATTTTGTTTGGGTGTTTCAACGGAATATCAATTTTGAAGTTTATTTCCTTTCAGTCAAAAGAGGGTCGTATAAATATGTATTCAGCTCAGACTATTGCTGCTTGTTTCGTCATTCAGAAAACATGTCAGATGAGATTCGTTTCGGTAGAAGAATGACACCAATAAGAACAAGAATTCAATATAAGGCTAATATTTGTCTGTCAATAAATCCATTCATAGATTATAGATTTAATATTGTAAATAAATCAATTTAATATTTAAGATATGTTGTTCTGCTCGAGTACAGATGTTATGTTTATATACCTGAAAGACTTGTATTTGCTCCTAAGAATGATATTTCTATAAAGCTATGTTCAAATACATTTCTATACTTTTGTTTCCAAAATATAATTTTCAGATTTGCAGTTTCGAAGATAAGGGATCTAAATGTATAATTGGTTTATATAACCCTTTCTATTTTGTGAATTTCAGAAAACAGTTTAAGAATTGTTTATCAGAACTTTCTCAAGATGCAAATGTGCAAGTTGTAATATACATGCAGATATATTTTTATTTTGTGAAATTGTTCTAAGTTGAAGTAAAATTCAAGCGACTTACCCTAGTATATTAGTTTTACATCCATAACTGAGAGTATATGGCGACGTCTGATGCCTGCCTTGTTCTATCATTTGGCGCACTCACAACCTGTTGTGGATCACAGACTGAAGAACAAGTTGTATAGCGGTGATTTACATGCCGTAAACTGATCGTGGCTCAGAGTGTCGTATTAGAAATCGAAGACAATATTCCATGTGTCTGTGCTAAAGCTTCTTCACATGGATCTATTGGGCACCAACAGAAAGGAGACAAAACATGATTTCACGATGGAAATAATATTAGATTCTCCCAAGTATAATACAACACAATTAAATTTCTTAAAACTTCAACATTCACGGAGTCCATATTTCCAACATAAATGTTAAAGTCAACAGTTCTAATAATCTATGCTCATGATGGAGAACCAATATAGATTTTACGGCCTTGATGAGGTTTGAATTGCAAATACCTTTTTATTCCGATTAAGGAATAGAATTTGGAGATTTGATGCTTACGATTGAGAATCTCCATATTTAAGATCCATACAAGAGAATGGGCCTGGCCACTGTGTTGAACGTATGTGTAGAGTACGTGTATGTATGTATGTATGTATGTATGTATGTATGTATGTATGTATGTATGTATGTATGTATGTATGTATGTAGCTAGGTAGGTAAGTAGGTAGGTAGGTAGGTAGGTACTTTCAGTCTTTCTCTCCTTCTGTACATGCATTTATATATCTATCGACCTATTATCGGTCTCTCAAGGTAATTTAAAGCAATCATACACAAATGTGGAATGATAATGATTTTATCAGAGGTACCCTAGCCACCATCATCTGTACAAATTTCGTTGCATTACTAGCATCTACCATTATATATATATATATATATATATATATATATATATATATATATATATATATATATATATATATATATATATATATATATATATATATATATATCTGTACACATTGGCAATTCCCCACGAAATGTCTGCATGATGTTCACCACATTCAGTATTATGAATAGTCAAAATCTCTACGTTTGACTTTTAGGAAGTGTAATGGCAAATTCCACTGAAGGTAATTGCTAAGGAAACGTCGGCATTCATAACTCCAGATGGACTTTGTCAATCGAAAAAGATGCCGTTTGGGATATCCGCCTTGTTCTATTCAGGGTTTAATAAACATGATTCCATCTGGTTTAGATGACTGTGATACCATCTACAACGATATCTGGAAAGATCATTTAGAAACGACTCGTAAATTATTTGACAGACTCAATTAATTTAAGTACTTGTGTTACATTCTAGGACATATTGTGGGACACGAACAAGTTAAACCAATAGAAATGTTGGTGAAGGCTACCTCTGAATTCCCGGTGCCGATCAGTAAAAGCCAGCTAATGCGATGTTTAGTTATGGCTGAATATTACCTGAAATTTTACTCCAATATTTTTCTATAATTGCTAAAACCCTGACACATTTATTGAGTAAGAAAAGCAAATTTCATTGGTCAAAAAAATGTTAGGAGGCTTTTGATAAGTTAAAGGCCATATTTATGAATGCACCACTTATTTCAGCTCTAAATTTCAGTGTAAACACGCATGAGCGTTCAAAGCACAGTGGTAAAAAACCGTAGAGTATTGGCAATACAGAATGACTGAATGTACGAAATGAAGATAGCTTGCGCAATAATACAAGTATGAATACTCCGAATCCACTTACGTCCATAAGACCACGAGACAGACAAAAATAATAATATAGTCCTCAAATATGTTTGATAAAGAATTAATTCTTGTTTAATAGTAATTATGAAAAGCTGAATTAAAATTAGAAGAATTAAGACATCGGCGAAACAAGAATAAAGATTTATTTTTATTTGTGCTAGATCGATCATAGTTAAACAGAATAGAACAGAACATTTGTCTCTAAGCAAACTAGATACAGGTACAATAACTACTTGAAATAGATCAAACCTGCACGGTTAGGATGAATACTTGTTGCAATTAATGCTTATCTTAATTACTGCGAAAGAATGCACAAGTGATGATGGAAAACGGGGTTTGTGCCAGTTTGTGTGCATTATGATGGCAGTGTTATGAAAGACAGCAGTCGGGTGATGAAAGACAGCAGTCACATGATGAAAAGTAGAGATCTTCCCCTACCTTTGTTTTTAGTGGTAGATAGAGATCTTCCCCTATCTTTTTTTTAGGGGTAACCGCAATTATTCTCAAATAGGCATGTGAACGTGGGAGAGATAAAAAAGACAGAAAAAAAAACGTGCCGTTCACTACAATTAAATTTATCCACGATTGAGGTAGAAAGTCTCACTTTAGATAAGTTCCCTAAATCCTCTGAACGGAAAACGTTTATGTCACCATACCCATATTAAACGTCAAAAACAACCCAGACTGTTTTAAATACATACGACGTGGTAGCCGGTCATGCTCGTGTTCTTTCCAACGATTTCTACACCTTAAGTTTCCATCAGCGATATTTCATGTTTGTTTTAGATCAATCATTCTCAATTAAGTAGCGCCGATAGCATTCCATTGATTATTCTTTAACATTCCTTCTGTCTATGATGTTATGGATTTCCCTCCGGTATTCGGTCGATTGAGTTCTTGCATGTAATTCGGTTCCGTTTTATACAGTAATGAAGCAAGGAAAACCCGTCAGACGATTACGAATGAGTTGATATATTTTATATTTATAACTTTTATTTCGTTATTATGACTTCATACAGTACTGTTCTAACATTGTCTTTTTAATCACAGAAATAAGAAAGACCATGTTTCATTCAGTCAAAATAACAATAATACCAATCTGAAAGACGTACGGTATTGATGTACGCATGTGTTAAAATTATCCTCCTTTTTTGCGTGTCTGACATGGGAAAATGTGCATACATCTGACTAAAGTAAGAAGTTTTTCGCACAAACCGACATTAAAATTCTCATTGCTTGGTTTTGTTCTAATATGGACTGACAGTACTTAAAAGACACTGATACAACAAACATATGACCTTGGACAAAGGGTTAAATCAATATCAGATAGAACTTTGAATTACATCTTATGCTTTAGAAATGCATAGGCTTCTCAAATTATTGCTCTTTACATTTGTCCATAGTATTACGAAACTCTTCTTTCACCGCCTCAAACGAAATGATGGCGTGTAATCTGAAATTAACTTTGAATGATAATCTGACAAGCAACAGGAGAAAAGAACACGCAAGAACAGAAACAGCCAACGAAGAAGAATGACAATTCAATCCATTTGCATCTTTGTTTTTTTTCCACTCCGACTGAGCTGGAATAAGACGACTTGCAGATCCTTATGTACGACTCAGACGTCGTTGAAGGTATGCAACTATTCCACAAATCTTTCTTAGATTGTCAGTTAAATGTCTATATCTGCGTAGACTTTAAAGAAACAAAATGATTAATTCGTGTGTTTCGTGTTCACAATGCCTGTAAGTGTATAGTAACTGCGATCTTTTTATCAAGCGTATAAACTCCTACTTGACGAATTTATTGTATTCTAATCAAAGTAATTTTTCCACAAATTTTTATTTAAAATTTGACTGTCAGGATTTTGTATTTTCATTTTAACACAGTCGGACGCAATCTTAAAGGAGTTATTATTGAGCAACCCTAGCTCCTCGTTTTTGTACAATCTATATTATTAAATATAAATATATAAATGCAAATAGGTATTTCGAGCAAACACACACTCGGTCTCTCTTACACACACACACACACACACACACACACACACACACACACGCAGAGGAAGAATATGTGTGAGTCTCAACATACGTTGAGAGAAAGAGTGTGTAACTCAGATTGTGAACCGATTCTTAAGCTTACACACTCAAGAGTAGATGCATGTTTAACTTTAGCATGTGCAACTTGTGAAAGTTTAAAAAGAGTCCAATTTTTGCCGAATTTAAAAGTTTTTATTTACACAACTCTGCTAATTCTTTTTTCCTTGATGTAGCATTAAAGAATGTTTATGCAATTTGTAAAATTTGATCTTTTTAAGCAAGGCGTGGTCTATAACTGTGATATTTTGCAATCATAACGAAGAAATTATTCATATCACCCAACCTGTCATTTTCAAAGGCATCAGTTTTCAAAATCGGAATACTTTCATATAGTTTCTGATCCACACAGTAAAGGATTTCCAAAAATACTCATCAACTGTAGAATCATAAAATAAGAGTTCAATTCTTTCGACTTCTTGTTAGCAGAAAATGCATTTATCATCACAAATCAAATTTTTTTTTCTGAAAAACTGATTTGTTACAACAATTAAATTTACATCTTTGATGCAATTCGTAACCACGATTATAGATTTGTTTCCAGTTTTGATGTTTTATCTGGCACCTTGATTGTCTGGACCAAACCTCATGTTTTTCCCTGAGGTTTAGTTTTTGTCATTTACCGAATGTTTATAGACAACTTTTAAATTCTTATTTGCTACGAGAAAATATTTTCCTCAATTTACATTCATTGGAGTGTTCCCTTGTCAATATAATTTTTAATCTTTCTTTTCCAATGACCAGACTTTTCTGATATAATTGGAAAATCCTCGATGTAATTATAAGAGTGAGCCTTTTGACTTATTGCTTCAAAGTTTAATAATAACCCTTGCCTGTCAAAATATGTTTATTCTATTTGACGGTCATCTTGTATAGGAATGAAAGTTATTAATATCAGCATCATGTAGAATATCCCGTGACACGTACTCGTCCGCTGATGAAGGATCACTTTCCCCTATTGCTAAGTAAAGGATAACATCTTGCCATAATTTATCATTAATAATACATTTATTAATCTTATTAATTTTCACTGATTTGAAATATATGAATGCCTCCATATTTTCCTTTAGTTACTTTTTAACATAATCTGTCAAAGTCCTTCTTTGTTTGCAATAAGACGTTTAATTCACGTAATTTCCGCATGTATTGAATGCAAGAATGAGCATAAACCATGTCAACGCCGCGAAATGTAGATGCCGATGTAAGTTGATCTCTTTTTACCCTTTCGATCGGACCACTCGAAATAAATGTTAAAAATATTTTGTTCAATTCTTTTTTATATATAATGGTGGATTATGCTATGCCGAGAATAGATGAATCAATTTTCCCAAAAGCAATGACTTCCTGATAGTGCCTTAATGGTTATAACTGTAAAACAGCTTGATCTTCATTAGCACAGTTCAGCTAAAGAGATTGATCTATAATTACAAAGGTAATTTATTCAGATTATTTACTGTACGAGGGGAGCAATCCTTGATTATAATATGGCAGTGCTTAATTATAACATGGCAATGCTGAATTATAAAATGGTAATGCTTAATTATAACATGACAATGCTTACTTTTATGCCAATTCTTAATTATAATATGGCAACGCTTACTTATAACATGGCAATGCTTAATTATAGCAAAGCAATGCCTAATTTTAACATGACAATGCTTAATTATAACATGGCAATCCTTAATTATAATATGGCAATGCTTACTTATATTATGGCAATGCTTAATTATAACTTGGCAATGCATAATTATAATTTAGCCACGCTTATTATGAAAAGACAGCGGTTAGTGGTTATCTATATATGGTCTCTACGGAACAACAATAATAAACAATCATAATAACTGTGATGTTGATAATTGTGACAATAATAATATCTAATTATTAATGGCGTTGTTGCTATTATTATTATTATTATTATTATTATTATCGTTCGTATTATTATTATTATTATTAGAAAACGATTATTTTATGCAGGCATGAACAAGCTTCTACTTCAAACTGGGCAGTGAAATATTAGGGATTAGAAGATTATTCATCGTAAATACATGCATTGTCTATCACTGATTGTACAAAATCATACTTACCTGATTTTGTGTAGTAGTTGGTAACTGTATGTGTCTATCGAATACTTTAATGTAAGGTATGTTTGTGATCTTTCATATTGGGTTTTATTATCACCCAAGTGGTCATGGCAAATCGTTACAAAACTATATTTTAAAAAATATATATATAAAAAACAAATATTATTTTTATTTGATATTTGTTTGTGTATGCATGTTTATATGACGTGTGTCTGCAGATTAAGGTGTACTCAAATATTTGTGTCATTTCACATGTAAAAATTCTAACTGTAATATTAAATTATGAATCATCAAATTAAAATCCTGTCAAAGAATGTAAGGAGTCCATTGTTCCAGTTTAAAAAGGAGAGATACATTCGACTGCGCTAAAGAGAAAAGGCATCCATCTTATGTTTACAAGAAACACACAGGACTGAGGAGATCGAGAAATATTAGGGGGCAAAATGGCGTTTCCATCATTCTTTAGCCATAAAGCTATTAATAGTGCTGGTGTCGCCAGTCTTTTTTTGACATAATTCTGAATCATTTATCCAGAGAAATAAGATGTGATGATTGTGATGGATATATTGTATATTATATATATTGATTGAAATTGAGTACTATTGTTAAATGTATGCGGTCATAATGATGATAACCCTGATTTATTTAAGAATCTGAGACAACATTGCAAGTTCTGATAATTTATCGATTATCATTTATGGGCGACTGGAATGTTATTCAGGACATGGAACTTGTACATATTGTTACACGCAAATGGTCTTACTACCGAGCGAATCAAGCACCTGCGGGAGCGAAGGTTCATAGTCCACGTTTACCCTTACTTCCAAGGATCTCAATATAAAAGTCGTTCATCAACTGAGAGGTTCTTAAAAGAGGAAACGCTACAATTAATTTACTCTAATCACCTAATGGCCACGCACCACGAAAGTCTAATTTCATAGCTGCTTTTGTTTTCCTGTTTCATATCTGTATGATTCACGAGTAAGGCTTTCTGAACCGAATGTTAGCTCTTCATGTCATGCAATACAGAATTATTCCTATTTAAATTACTAAACACGTATCCCTATTCAGTAGTGAGATTATCGGGAAATATATGTCGCTCAACTGGTATATTTGGATTAGGGTACTCCGTGTGGTATCTACCTTTATTTTCCTTTGATATATTAACAGTTAAACAAGCAGTACCTGTAAGTCATCCGGTCATCTACTGCAATCTGAATGGGAAAATGGTTAGCAGATGATATGTTCTAATGTTGAGAAGATCAGTTACAGTACAAGGATGATTCTGATGGATGGTTGTTTTAATGATGGTTCAAGAGAGGATATAAACATCAATATCAACGACTATATTCGTTTTCAATAGAAACACTGTGAAACATGAGCTGAGCTGATACTGATAAATAATTTATTACGGTAGACTTGCAATCAGGTTCTGATATCTTGCTGAGCTTGGAAGAATATATTCTCTAATGCAAGAGACAGACAATGCCATGAGGTTTTAGTGGATGCCTTGGATGGGGATTTATGTCCTTTTTCAGTTTCGGGTTACCAGGTGTTAAATGTCAGAAACTTAAGGTTGCATGCTAGGATACGGAATATTTGGCAATCATTATAGAAACCTAAAACAAAGATGGACAGATAAGTAGTACAAATTTAAGATTGAGTAGCACATTAATTCATCACACCAACCCACTAGTGTAATACGAAAAATAACAAATCCAAAATTTAAAAAAATAAGAAGTAAAACATTTCTAGTGCATTAGAGAGCAAGACGGTGGAGGAAAGAACAATTCAAAATTAGTTACACATAATAAATAATGGCATAATGTTCATTGTATTTGATGTTACAGTTTTAGCTGTTAAGAGGTATTTCAATGAGATTTAAACGAGCAAATATGCTGACATTTTATCCAAACTATATGAGAAATACATTAATATTGATCACAGACATAACTCAAGCTCCAGCAAGATGAATCGAAATATATTAAAAATGAGGATCTACCTACACGGTTTCCAGGCAACATTTTGAAAGCCTGAATTTAAAATAAATGAAACAAAATCAAAATTTCAAATTCAATCATTCTTTTCTGAAAGGACTATCTTTCTAACTTGAGAGAAGAAATATCTATACTCAAGCAATTAATTTTAGTTAACCCAGTTATTTACAAACAAGAAAACTTAACGGAAGACGATAAAGAGGGCATGTAAAAGTTATGTCTGTACGAGAAACAAAATTACATGCATAACGTTGAGCAGTTGGGGAGACTATAATGATGAACCGTAAAAAGTATGAATTCATTAAATGGACGATATGATGAAACGTTTAACATTGGAAACCGGCTGAAAATAGCACGCCAATATATAACGATGTGCCAAAGACACGATTTCCTCTGGAGGCGAAGGAAGCCCAATACACACATAGCAGTTTCTACAAAATAAGAAATTGATTCCAAATACATCCAAACAAGAGCTGAATAAGAGGTACTTTGTAAAATACGTCAGGCTAACTAACAGAGATTTTAAACAGAAATAAGGGGTAACGAAAATCGCATGAGCGATGTTGATGTAATCAGAGGGACATTCAAAATTCTCTGATATACTGTAGAAATAAAGTACATAACTTAAACAGAGAGCTATACTTTTTTTAAGAAAAAAATTGTTCAGTGTACGACGTTGACACTTACGTAAGTCGCAAAGAATTATGACAAAACGAATCGAAATAATTTGACATGACAATAATAATTGCAGAAAATAAATTAAATTAAATCCAGTGGTCCATGTACAACGTGCAGATATAAAGATTTGGATGATTAATTTGCTCATAACTTTCATTTGGCACGTAGTAGAATTGAAATCAAACTACCAAAGAAAAAGGTGCAATCAAACTTTGAGATTTACAAAGTTGTAAAACATTCCCTAATGCAACAAGGAAAAACTGAAAAAGAAAATGGAAACAAATGAAACAAAATGCTAGATATGTATAATGTGTAAAATCAACGAAATTAAAATATGACAGTGGAGAAAGGGGAAAAAATCAGGAACAGAATCTAAAAATAAAATTATATGTGAATGTGATAAAATAGTAAATAGCTGCTCAACGTATTACTCGCTATGTATGCCACTTGAGGGTCAATAGGAATCTCCATGTTAAATATCCAAAACAATAATAGAGTATTAACGGGGATTTAACATGGGTGACGTCATGGGGTTGATGGGTAAAATGTATGCATAGGTTCAAAGTGTCTGTGGTGTCAAATGATGATCAGGCGGGAATTAGTAAAAGTGTTCAAGTTAGGTATGGAAAATTCTATGCTAACTGTTTCTAGCCTCAAAAGGATCTATAGGGTCAAATCGGTTTATTGGATTAAATGGTTTTATAGGATCATTAGTGTTTATAGGGTCAAATGAGTTTATGGAGTCACATGGTATGGGAAGGATATGGGTACGGGCTTTTAAGTTCAAGTTGTCCACATAAAGAAACAAACAAACAAAAAACAAACAAATAGATACATACATACATACATACATACATACATACAATCCAAAACGTCTAGTGTAGTCTTCACACACACACACACACACACACACACACACAATCAGACAAAACGCCATGGGGTAGTTTAGATGTAAAACTGGAAAAATCTCACAAGCATACCATCCACCACACCACCTATACAATACGCACACACTATCCCAAACGTCCTGTGTTACTTAGAGTGTAAGAGCAGGGATGAAGTCGCGCAAACATACAATTAAACACTTTCTATACCATCCAACACCCCATAACACACTATCTAAAACACCTTGTGTTAGCTTACAGTGTAAGATAAGAACAGGCAGTCTCACAAACAGACCATCCATCACACCACCTATACCATCCAGCACCCGATACGTACACACTATCCATAAAGACATGGGTTAGCTTAGAGTCTAAGTGCAGAAGATGAAATCTCACAGACATACAATCACACACCTTATATACCATCCGACATCTCATATACATATTGTCATGGTTTAGCTTAGAATATAAGACAAAGGAGATGGAATCTCACAAACCTACTATCCCTTACACCATAAAATACTATCCATCAAGCCATCTATAACATCCAACACCACACACACACACACACACACACACACACACACACACACACACACACACGCACACACACTATCAAATATGTTAGCTTATAATGTAAGAGAAAGAGATGAAATCTCACAAAATCTCTTACACCACAAAAATAACATCCATCATACCACCTATACCATCCAACATCCCATTCACGCACAATCCAAATCTTCTTTACCCATCATTCTATGATTTAAGTGTATGCGTGTGTGAGTATTTATCCAAAGTTTAAGAAGTCAATACACAACAATGATGAATGAACAGGCTGACAAATTGTCCCCCTTACATACCTTAAGCGCGCACGTGAAGGAAAATATTTCTTCCATTTGCATTCTAGCTAAAACATGACAGGGATAGAGATATATACAGTGTCCATACAAAGCAACATGCACTTGTTTTCAAAACTTCAACATTTGTATTCATAGCAAGAAACTTTGCTAATGTAAACTAAAAGGTCAAAAAATTTTCCAAATTCAGAGCATATTTACAAGGTTGACAACATTGTGGAGTCAAACTCGATTTGCACTAGTCTAGTCATTTTGCTATCGATGCACACTACGTTTCTTTGTTAACAACAAAAGATAATTATAATGTTCACAAAATCATCTTTCTACTTTATCATCGTTTCGAGCATACTGTCTGTCAAAATAAGTCAATAAATGTTCAAAGGGATATCCAAGACTGCTTTGACGAAGAAAATGCACACAATATTGTCCACCCACCATGGAATCGGTTCCTTGTAGTCTCACATTATTGAATAGAGTCAATGTAGTATTTCTTCTCATAAAGTCAATGATGCCACCTTCCAAAGTAAATAATCCATAAGAATCGAAATCTCCACACTGTGATCGTTGGGAAAGTAGAAGGTCACCCAATACATTCCTGGTTGATGACTGTCGTCGGTGTTGATGACATAGGCTTGAAAGTCTTTAGGTTTGCGATGAGGAAGTTCATATTTTGCACAAAGGAGGATTCCAAGAAGTTGCATACGAACTGTCCGTCAGAAGGTAATGAAGTAGCCATGTATCCATTTTGTTTTCATAGGTAATAATAAGCCATAAATTCAATCCTGACATTTTCTTTGTAAATGTTTATCAAGTAAGTAGCTCTACACTTCGTCGTCGTACTCTGTGTAAAGAGAGCTTCGATGCTTTGGATTTCCAGAGACTTCAATGGAGCGGAGGAATAGTCACGCAATTCTTTATACCACTGATACAACACTTTTCTTCCGAGATGAGACCCCAAGCGTCATCCAGATACTCTTTCAATTTTTCTTCTAGGCTCACCATCATATATTTGTCGCGTCGAATCTGACTGAGATGATCGTTTGACATCCACAACAATGTTCGTGGGTCAACATTGTAATTTTTCAGCCAGGTGCTTAGCAAAACAGGAGACTAAAGGTTTTCTTCTTCTGGCCATCTCGAAATCATGACGGTCTCTTTTTCTTTTTTTTCGGTAGTATTTTCTTTTTCTTTGTGTTCTGTTTCAAAGGCTTTCTAGTCCCCTACCTTCAAAGAGGCTCTGCATTCCAAGGAGGTATAAGATTCTTCCATAGCTTCTAACAGGCTAGAATCACTTCTCTTAAGCTGTTTATTTACAACGTATTGTCGATTTCAGAATAAAAGATGACGTTCACCGTCTCGGTCAGAGTTTGTGCGAGCTGAGGTTCTTCACAAAGTTGGCCAGATTTTATAGAGTGGAAATGACCCTTGTCGCTGTCTTGACCATGAGTAAAATCAAACGCACTCAAAGTGTAACCTCCTGTATAATCGTCGTACGAAATGCCGTGGCTGGCTTTGGTACCTAGCTGTCCGGTGGGTTCATACAGGGACATGTAAGATCTCAAATATTTATTCTGCTCAAAGTTAGGTTCGAAGGGTCTGGTGCACAAGGTCTGGCCATCTAGAGTGACTTCTATCCTGGACAATTTGT
>JAECUM010050977.1:0-33005 GCA_016617855.1 Megalonaias nervosa | reverse complement strand
TTATATCCATATGATAAATAATATGAATTTATATTGTGTTCGATGCAAGGCAGCCACGTCCACCACTGGATTAACAATAATAATAACAAAAAATAAAACACGCGCACTTACAGGTAAGTGTGAAAAGTGTGGTACGAAAAAATACAAATTTATTTCAAACACAAAGACAGGAGGTGATATCGCCGCTTCGTTGGGAAAATTACCAGGGGTTCCGTGGGCGAAATATCCCGGGGAAAAACACTTACCTGGATACAATTGTTGTGGTCCTGGAACTCGACTTGATATTCGACTTGATGATCAAGATCAACCAAGACCAGGAGAGTATCCAATAAACAAGATTGATCAAGCGTGTCACGTTCATGATGTTGCATATAAAAGCAAAGATTTACAAGAACGGCATCTCGCAGATGTGAAACTTATTCATGCGTTAAATTCTATACCTGATAAATCTCTCAGAGAAAACTTCGCTAGTTTTCTAGTGAAATCTGCTATGAAAGGTAAAATAATGCTAGGGGCTGGGTAATTAATTATATGATTATTATAATGGAATCCATTTATTATAGCCCAAGAAGATATTGGAGGGGGAGAGCAGCGATTAGTAAACTTGCTGAAGTAGCAAAAGTCTCACGTGCTGTTGCTGCAGTGTGGTTAGCACGACAGGCAATATGGCAAATCTATCTACTTCCACCTAAAAGAATTCAGTACGCGTATTTTGATGTCAGTGTTCCCAATGTCATCAAGCAGATATTTTGTTTTTACCACATGATGCTATTAAAACACGTGGACATCAATCACGCACATACAAATACGCCTCAACTGTCGTTGATGTTGCAAGTAGATATAAAGAAGCAGAACCGCTGTCAACAAAGACAGCAACTGAAGTTGCATCTGCGTTTGAACGAATTTATCAACGAGGACCTTTGCGATGGCCACAGTTGCTACAAGTTGATCCTGGCAAAGAATTTCTTGGTACAGTATCATCGCTGATGAAAAAACAATGTCAAAATCAGACAAGGACACATCGCAATTCATCGTGATCAGGCAACAGTTGAACGATTTAATCGAACACTCGCTGAGCGGTTATTTGGATACCAGTATGCGAAGGAAATAATTCAGGCAGATACAAGATCTCGTGAATGGGTTGCAAGATTACCAAGTGTGATAGCTGCGTTAAATAATGAAATTACTTGTGCAACTTCTATGAAACCTATTAATGCAATTACAAAGAAACATACCCCGTAGCGATGGTTACGGACAACGACGTGACTTTTCAAAACAACCAGTGTTAGGTAATGTGACTGTAAGATATCTATATGAACCTGGTGAACTCGAAGGGGGTTAAAAAAGAGCAACTGATCCTATCTGGAGTGTGACTACACATACAATTTCTAGCGTGATTAGATCCACAGGTAGTCCTGCCATCTACAGACTGGATTCAACTGCTCATCAGCCTGGATTTGTACGTGAACAATTACAAGTAATTCCTGAGGACACACAGTTACCACCACGTTCACTTTTGTAAACTGGAACCCCGACGTCGATTACATTCAAGACATGTCAATATGACATTGTCACGTGTATGACCAAAATCACTATTAATTCTGCCTACGGTGAATTGTCTTGGATTATTACTCGTATACTCCCATAGCATATTACAGTTACAACTTGCACAATGATTATTCTGTCGTTGTTTTAGTGTCATGATCAATTCAGTATCAATATCAAAGTCGCGATTATTTTTTTTTGTCACATTGCTTATAACCAAATAGTTTTTTTCTTATTACACCAACAATAACTTCGTTGTTGTCACTAGCAGTTTGATTATTATTTTCCGTAGCATTCATAATAACCCTGTGTAGTTGAGATATTCTTCTGACTCGAGACACTGCAAGATAAACTAAATTTGACCATTCGATTCTCTCATCGACAATCCGGATATTTGTATCAGCAATAGTTAGTCCTTGTGACGAATGAATCGTTATAGCATATCCTAATTTCCATGGAGTTTTATCCATGATCAGTGCGCTCTCAACAACATCAACATCAACCAAAACAATATCATTCAATACAAGATTTTGTTTTTCATTTGTTCCTGGAATTTCAACCTCAATATTCTGTCGTCGAGTATCTGCTGGGCGATAACGCAATGGTATGGGTAGATTTGAAAATTTTTCTTTATGTAACAGAAATAATTTCTCTTGTAATTCATCACGAACTATTTTTCTACTCGCAACTATTAAATCATTTGGTCGCCATAAATTCCAAAAATTGTTCACAGGAGTTTCTGGAATTATTTCACGCATTATCTCACATTGTATTTTATCTGGCTGTAGTCTGATTAATCTTTTAAATTCTTTCAGAGGTTCATCAATAGCTCTATGATCATTTATTTCTTCATAATAATCCACAAATGATTTTAACCACTCATGTGGAGATTGACCAACGAAAGGTGGTGGTTGACCATGATCGCAGCACTTAATTATCGCAGTATTTTTCTTTAATAACCAATTAAGAAATATTTTTAGTGTTTCTAACGACACGGTACAAATCTCATCGCAGATGATGATTTTCGGAATATATTTCTCACCCATTCGCTCAGGTGTCCACGTATCTCCACACCATCTGAAGAAACTATGGTATGTACACGATTTTACTCCTCGTTGTTTTATTTCTCTTGCTAGTTTGTGTGTAGGTGTCAACACAATCATATCTGAACTCCGAAATAATTCAATGGCACGTGTTGTTTCACCAGAACCTCCAGGTCCATTGAGATAAATGGTTTTATGTCTGGCCACGGGATCAAATACAGATGGTGATGTTGATACTGGTATTTGATTGTCATCACCGTAGTATATTTCTTTTATATCAACGTCTGCTGATTCGGAATAATCAAGTATACTTTCGTGTTTTATTCTCCATGATCCCCATTCACCATATCCGAGTAACGGTTTTACCAAATCCACGTACGCGCTATTTATATAAAATGAATCCATAGCAACTCTGACAGCGTAACAAGGAAATTTATTTATCATCGATAATAAATTTATAGAAACGTCAGCGAGCATAAAAGATCTTAAATGAGTAAATTGCGGTGACTCACCATCGTTATAACTCACGATTGTACCTATTTAATTCCGTCTGATGAATAAGCATTACTTCTGCTTATAAATGTTCCTTTGTTCGTTGTATCAGTAATTATAAAATCTAACTCACCATCATCCATGATTAATCTTGTACAATGTCGTTTATGATCATACGAACCACCTTGAGTAAATTTACCAATTATTTTTCTACCGAGATCTTTTGCAACTTTATTTTCATAATCAATTTTATCCCAATCTTCATTTGGATCTGTCGGTGAATGTTTCTTTTGTTGTGGTAACCAAACTTGTTTCTGCGGATGATATGATATAATAGCTTCAATTACACTCAACGACACTAAGATTTCAGTATCAAGCATGTATCTTAATAGCACTGTTGGAACCCAATATTTTTTCTGAGAAATGTCTACCAAACCACGCATAAACGATCGGATGAAGATTATTACAAAACTTAAATGATTTTACACAAGCGAATCCAGTTAAATCAAAATCAGTAATGGTCCATTTATCGCAACTCTTGTCATTTCATGTGTCGGATGTCCGAATCTTTTGAAATATTCAGAACAGTCTCTGTATCCAAGAAAACTCCCAGGATAACACGCAACCATATCAACCGATATAACTTTACGATGATCGTATTTGGTATCCCATAATCCGCCATGTCAGTATTCGACACAACTATGCTGAATATCTTCAAGGAATTCTGATCGTGTCGGCGATCATGAATTTTTCTTCTGAGCAGCGTGGGCAGCAACTGATGGAACTGTAAAACAATTATTCAATAATCGTTCAACTTCAACATCATCAGAATTATATTTCAGTGCAAAATTCTTCATTTCTTCATGGAGAGATTCTCTACGGTAAATCTCTCCATTAGGTTTTACAAATTGATCGTAATTCACAGATTCTGAACTCTTAAATAACCAAACAGATACAGGATCATTCTTACTGATATCACTGATAGCATCGAATATATAATCGTCATAAAATCTGACTATTCTTTCTCGTGGAAATATTGTTACAGCATCAGTCCATGCATGTGCGTTATGATCAATGATTGTTATTGGAGCTCCTCTTGATGTGTATTTGGACGCATATAAAATCTCTCCGGTTAGTGTTTTTACTGTTATTGGAAATTTTAATTTTTTTTCTAGTTCAGAGACGTCTTTGATAGATGCTCCGGTATTCTTAACTATTTCTGCCCATGAGTTTATCTTTTTACGTCTCATATCTGTTAAGCCATTCCCACGTATTGCTTTTTTGAAATGTTCCATAACTCGCTCAGCTACACAATTTAACCGTGATAATTTCATCGGTTTAAGATCTTCAATGCTGGATTTATCATTTAACGGATATATCGCATAAACAACTGCAGTTACAGGATATGCTCATTCATAATACGGTTTATCAATACCGGTTAGCACACCTGGCTTGGATTTTTTATCCAATATAACAGTTTGTCCTGATTGTGTTACTCTGACAGGTTCACGTTTATCACGGATAATCCAAATATCATCATCCGTCTGCACAATAAATTTAATCAGAATAATATATCGCTGATCATCGAGGTAATTAATAATACTTCTTCCTCGTTCGTCATTCATCTTAGTGTCGATGGTATCTCTGATTCTGAATGACGACCAAGTATGACGGCGGAGGGTTCGATTACGGATAATCTCTTTAATTCCTCCATATAATAATTAAGACAGGATTTATTTAATTAGATTTTCATTCATAATATATGATACAAACAAATAACAAATGCAACTGGTTAATGATTGGGTTTTCATCTCGCTGCAATAAACCATGCGTAAAAGAATTCTGCAGATATCATATGCAGAGTTTTCGACGAGGATGCACAGGACCAAAACCTTGCGTTCGATGTGGTGTTGGAGTCAGAGGAAAAACTCAATTATGCGTGCAATGTGGCAGTAAAAAATACAGAGAGATGAAACGGTATTACGATGAAAAATATGGACCATCAGCATCTCCGTTTAAAACCATAAATGATTAGTTGGCTAGATTTCAGAATAATCATTTAGGAGAATGATATTATATATATAAATGGAGCAGAATGAGTTTGCGAAACATCCTATCATTAAGAATTACGAGGCATCTCGTAGTGGTATAATCAGACACTGTCAACGAAAAAAACCAGTTGGTAATATTACTAATACTGGATACCTGAGATTTAATGCTGGGAATAACAAAATGTATCTCCATCATAGATTTATCTACGAGTGTTTTAATGGTCCGATCGAAGAAGGATTTGTAATCGATAATGTGAATTCAGATATAAAAGATAATTCTTTAGAAAATTTACGTGTTGTTACACCAAGTCAGAATTGTAAATCAGGAAGAACCGGTTATAATAATAAATATCCAAGATCAGTCATATCTACGAATATAAAAACAGGTGAAGAAATAATTTTCCCATTGATGACTTCGGCTGGTAAGTATTTTGATATTGTCATGACTTCAGTACAACTTGTTGCAGAAGAAATAATAAAATCAGCGTTCTCAAAGAAATTTAATCAGAGGATCAAATTTAGATACGCTGATAATTAATTAAAAGCATACAATTAATAATGGGTACGAATTTTATTATTTACGATGTTGATAAAATCAGTATTGCTGATAAATTACCTCCGTGGACGAAAGTCAAAATTACTGAAAGAGATGATATTACTTATGTAGAATTCATTGATAGAATTTACGCAGGAAAAGGATTCTCACATCGATCATGTTCCGTTATGCCTGTTTCACGTGATGAACGTGCGCGCCGACGATTGCAAGAAAAATTCAGAGCGAGAATACACAAAGAATAATCCGTGGATTATAAATTTATTCTTGTCTTCTGAAAATCATGAATTCACTGATTTAGTCGTGCAAATAATTACCTCATTAAATTATTAAATGATTTCAGAAAAATAAATTTATATTAAACAAATAATTTATAATATAAAAAGTAATGAACCACGAAAACATCACATCAATTATTACTGCTATTAAGCAATTACAACACAGCGGTATAAAAATATCTGATGAGCTTGATCCTGAAAAAAATATGAGTGATTTTGAATCATTACAATTTCGGAAGTCAGAAAATAGGTATACACTGCCTTCCGATTATAGATTCATAAAGTTAATCCAACAGGCGATGTTACGATCGCTGGCAGCAATCACGGATACGCAGGTGAAATTATTTGTTCCTCTTTCACGAGCCATCGCAAAAGGTTAGGTCAGAATTATCTCACGAATACGAAACGAAAAGACTCGTACACGCTCGCATAAAACAACTGAGAGATACTATGTCGATGACGGAAGAATTACTGGCTAAAGATAAAGACAAGTGTAACTATAGTGACAACGAAACTAATAGTGTTGTACCAGAATAATTCATTTCTGATCCCTTGACGTTGTCAAGGATAAAATCACAGTGGTAAAAAAAAAAATAAAAAATTATTTGATATTTTTTATTTGCTTGATGTTTTCCGTAACTACGATGACGAAGTCATTACGATCTTACATACAGATTTATATTTAACGACTCTGACCTCAGATCGAGCAAGTGGCCAGACTGGTCAGTAAGTTTAAAATGTATCCGTGATAAAAGACGACTATGACATTTTAGATAAACAACATTGATTGGTTCTGATGCAATCAAATAACCTGGTGGGACTTGAGGTGTAAATGAATACAGAATGTATCCTTGCTGGGCCTGGTTGAATTTTTCAGCGTCAAATTGATAACTGCCGTCGATGACATCACATACTAAATTGACAGCGATCGTTGATGTGATATTAATGATGTTCGGTGAAACATGACGGCCGCCACCATATGGATCATTATCATATCGGAGAATGGTCGCTGGTGGAACTATTTTTCTCCATGATTCGAAAATCCTAGGAAAATTATCAGTTATAAAATTAACTACTGATGGTTTAAACTCATCTATTTTATTGGTTTGTTAGCATCTCTGTACGTTTGCAAAACAAATGCAAAAAAAAATAGGTCTAAATTTTTGTATATTTACAATATAAACGTGTTCAGAGTATTCAGCATCAGTAGATATTTGATTCAGATGTTTGATTGATTCTATAATATTTTTTTTTCGTATCTTCATTGTAATACTGCATTAGATCAATAATTTAATTTTTGACGTTAGTAAATACTCGATCAAATTCTTTTCGTAATTTTCCTGGTAAAGTAATCGAAATTTCGGTTCTCATTTCTGAACTTAGATCAGGGATTTTTTCTTCTCCAGAAATAAAACACTTGGTTATTGGAGTTTCATCATTATTTACCCATGGATTACTATTTCGGTAATCCGGAACTTCAATAAATTTATTCTCCGTTGTCAGAAATTCGTTCAGCTGTGGTTCTGGTGGACCTTCATATGGAGGTTTAATTTCAGGCCAACCTAACACTGACCTGATCGAAGACTGATAAATGTCCACAGCATAATCCGGAGATAATATTTCAATGGCCGATGACAGCGTTGGCTCGTAAACACTAATGACAATCTTTGACTCTTTTCTGTGATGGATTTAATTCTGCGCTGGAATTCGTCATTGATCTGTTCTATTTGATAACTGCCCGTTGGAATACTAACTACTTGCCAATCTGGTGTTCCATCGGGTTTATTTTTATTTGCAAATACTAATGAATTATTCGGCTGTAGTCCACCGAATGATTTTGACCTAATATTTGGCTAACTATAATAACCTTGTAATTGCGCTAGCGCTATCGGAAGCTGTAATTGCGGTCGGAAAATTGATACTGAATTCAGGATAGTTGAACTCGCTGATATCATTGTGGTTCTTACCGGAGCAGTATTAGTGACGATCTGTTGTAATAATTCCTGCGATCGCTGATCGAACGATGTCATTATTATACTATTATTGTTTTAAATCCTGTTCAGGATTTTTTTTCATCAAATACTTCATTGTAGATCTTTATTATAATGCTGAATTCTTCGTCAGATATTATTCCATCATTGAGCGATGAAGAAATCATCAATGATAATTTAGAGTATGCGGTCGTTGCAGTATGTAATTTCATCGTGTACTCGTTCAATTTTTCGTTTGTACACGTATTTATCTTTTTCGCGATTATATTAAATATTCCAGCGATCGTGGTTGACGATGAAACAATGATTGTTACAACGATCGGCGCCGTCATCGTCAGTGTTGATAATACTACGCCAGTTCCAGCAACAATCGCGGAAACCGAATAAAGGATGATATCAACGACAACCGCACGTCTACGATATTTTTTTATTTTTGCTGTATAATTATCGATGATGGTTTTTAATTTATTCTGCCATGTTATTACTTGATCGTATCTGTATTGCTGAACGTCTATCATTATACTTTAGTTGTTGTCTAAGACAACGGAGGTGTTTCAGCTACAAATTCTATGCACCACCAGTAAGACGCCGGGGTTAATTTTTTATCGGATTGTTCCAGTATAAATTCTTCTTCGGTATCTTTATTTAACACTACAGGCACGGTTCCAGAAAAGGCATCGATTGAGTGACACCATGGAAATGTAGTAAATATCCTGAATTTTGCAGAGCTGAACATTGACAGCCTATACACGCCAGTTACTTCTTCGGTATGTTTGATTGTGTTATTTTGTGGTGTCCACGTTAATGATCCCGATGATACCGTGTACACGATATTGCTAATTTGTTTGTGTGGAAATTTAATCAGATCGGTTTTTTGAACGATATTAGGAATTCCACTGACAGTATCGGTGATTCTCGTATTTATATCTTTGAGACTTATGTCAACGATTGGTGGACTTCCAAAAAATTCATTAGTGGTTCTGTTTACGTTTCTGCGAAAATTCATAACCAGTTGTACATGATTAAAAAATTCAGTTCTAAATGTGGTCATTCCATCATTGATCGTCAACAACGAAGTTGTCATCGGAATATTGTTATCGTCTACATATTTTGTTGTTGCAGCGTCGAGATCATCCGTCGGTTCTCCTACATTAATAATTTTATTATTATTCATGTTAATGATGCCGTTCATTATATCACCGGTTTTTAACACTCGTTCACTTATGCTATCTCGGATCGACGACGGAGTAACAACACTAGGAACAAGTTTGCCCTCTTTGTCATATACAGCAACAAGACCTTCTCGCGATAATCGATTACGAATGATAATATCGTTGATTGAAATATTACTCGTCTTCAATTTTCCTTCACAGTTTTGAAATACAACAAGTTCGTTTGCATCAACATTGGCAAGATTGAGCATGTCAGATCATTCGTCGTTGATCTGTTTTGTTACTGGCTTGAGTAAGTCTTCACCTGGTGCTTGTTGGGTTTTAGTTTTAGTTGATCTTCCGTAAATATCTACCATTATATGATTAGAGATTATTTAATGTATATTCGTTGTACAGCCTTATGAGGTGGTTTCGTTGATCTTGATACAGCATCAAGTACTGCTAGTGCTTCACGACCACATATTGGTGGATCCGTTAATGTTTGTGTTGGTAGTGTTGAATACCAGATTGGAATATTTTGAAGTGCAGTACTTCGTACTGTATCAACGTATTTTAAAAATTCTTTGGTGGTGCGAGTCCGTACGAATCGAAATAAATAATTCCACGTGGATCAATCGCGTACGCAACCCAGTGAGTACCACGACCAGAGCTTTTATCGAGATTAATAATGCCTGTTTCTTTCAGATTTGGATTTTTTGGTACTTGATCACGCATAAAAACACCTCTAAAATTCTTTATATTTAGTTGCTTAGCAGCATCGAGTAAATCAAAGTTAGATATCGGGAAAATCAGCGAGTCCCTGGAATTCTTAATCCTTTTCCGTATCGAGATTCTGGAAGTCTCAGACCGTGACCTCTTCGTTTCCTTTTTTTTAAAATCCTTTTCCTGTTGCTTTCTTTAATGCCATTGCAGCAGCTGCTCCAACTGCACCTAACGCCGCAGCTTTTGCAACAGCTGGAGCGGCTGCGGCTATTAATGCTGGAATAGCTGCGAGAAGCGGAAATATTCATCCGGTTTTAATAGTATCCTTGATTGCACCCATGGAAAGATTTAATCGTAATCCTTTATTGGCGTGTTTAGCTTCGTTGAATCTCTTAAACTGACGTTCGGTCAACGATAATTTATTTGCACCGCTCATTTGTTCTTGTTTTAATGATATTTTTGTTCCGCATCGTGATGCTAATGGTGATTGTAATCGTTTAATCTGACCCGGGGTCAGACTGACACTAACATGATGATATGACATTTATGATATATTTCTGACTTCTAAATTAGCGCTTGCATATTTTCTACTGGAGCATCGATGACTCTCCTGTGGCCACCAACACCTTCAAGTGACATTGTTTTATCGGATAATATAAAAGCGATTGCTCTGTAATTAGGAATAGCTCCAGCATCTCTGTTAACTCGAGCTCGAAAGTGAATATCAACGACAGACTGCCTAAACAAATCCAAATGTTCCAGCGAAAAGTAATAAATCGGGTATAGTGTTGTAAAATCCAGCTGTGATATTTGTAAACCAGTATCAATATTTTGATCACGTCCCATAAACGACATCAGACGATGATATGCACGCGCCACTTGATTTTGAGCAAAATTTAACAAAATATCCTCCGATGGTTCTTGATGTCCATTTATCCTCAGCGACACCTAAGTGACACCGAGATTGTCAAACATCATAGAGCTAGCCGTTTGATTATTTAATCGTGCAGTATTTTGAAGCGCAGCAAATATATGTAGCGGTGCAGCGATGCCCTGTTGTGATGCTATCTGCCATGTGAATAAACCATTAATTGTGCTTTGAACAGCGTCTGTGGTTGTTGTTAACCATGATAGCGTCGACTTACCGCCGCTGCTCATGAAAGCCAGTAACCGATCCTCTTCAGATATCGCTGGAGTCATTACTGGCATCCACAATGAAAGTTTTGTCAGAATTACTTTACCAACATCAACAACAGCAGCAGATCGCCATATTGCATCATCGTCGGTTGCTTTTCGTACGAGTACAATTGTATGTTTCGCTCCGAAAATAACTTTTCTGACATTTCTGCAAAATGCAAAAATATGTGATAACGGAATTGCACATGAAAATCTTCGGTTGTTCCCCTCCAACATTGCTCGACGTGATTTAAATCCTAAGTTGAATTCTGTTTTGACATTAATAATCATACTTTGCACATCCGCGTCGGCATTTCCAGCAAAGTTTCTTGGTTTTCCATTATTATACTGTTCGTAATCAGGAGAATTAGAAGTGTCCTTGGCAAACATCATTGATGGACCAGCTGATCTTGAATAATCGTCGCTGTATCTTGCAAGGCCAAGTATTGTCGTGGCAACATCAACATCTTTTTGAATCGATTCAATATTTCTTCCGTCGATCATGTATGCGGCGCTGTCGAACAACGCCATGATACCATTATTAACAAAACCAACACTAACTCCAGCGTCATACGGAGTATCATCTATTTTTACAAGTTCACCTTCTACTTCAATAAATGCTTCAGCGGGCAAGAAATATCTACTTGTATCTTGAACTTGTAATTCAATTCGTCCGCGTTGATTTGGTAATCGTGCGTCGTAAGAATAATATTGATAATCACGTACCGATTCATCTTTGAGAACTGGCGCATCCATGTCAAATGCGGGATCAGGTACACGTTTGAACATGTTTTGTTATTGGTCATCGTCTAATACGAAGACCACTTCGGGAAGTGAGACCACTTCCTGCCATCAGACTTGCTGCTAAGTTTTTTTTCCCTCTCATCGGTTAACTCTGCTAGTTTTTGATTTGCGGCTTGATTTATTATTTTACTAACATTTGCAGGCATCACTTCAGTGCTGGGTAATTTTACTGGCTGAGATTATCGTCGTATTAATCGTGCTAGTCTATCTTTGATTGCAGAGAATGCTTTACTAGCAACGTCGCCAGCAGCACTAATACCTTTTTCACGAACAACGTCAATAGCTTTCATGCCTAATTGCTTTGCAATCGGTATTGCTTTTGGGGCGATTCTTGAAAATAAACCCTGAACAACATCACCGAGTCCATCTCCGTAGAATTTTTTGTATACAGGTAATCTTGAATTTACCTCCCTGACCATAGTTGGTCCACGTTGAGCAACATGTATGATCATCTATTATAATAATAATATCTAACTGTTTAATCACTGTGATAATCATCGGTGATTTCATTAATGAGTGACCGATATATGCCAACGTCCATAATAACCACCTGTAAATAATCGTTGACAAATAGCAGCTGCTTCATTAATAATCTCTGGAGAATTATTACCAGCTCGTTTTCCACCAATCAGAATTTCTAATCTGTCCACGTTGGCAAGGACGTTATCGGGACAAGTAACAAGACCACTTCCAGTTGTACTTGTATTAATACCTTTTCCAGTTGCAGCTGAAACCTCTTGATCTTCTTCTAATTCCTCAGTTATTGGTTGAATAATTCTTCGTGGTCAATACTGATGTTGTAATTCTTTAGCATGAATAAATGTTTTATTAATATACTCGACATACTCAGGATCGTTATGTCGAACAAATCTAAGATCTTTGTTTATACGATATATCCATCTATACCGTTTTTCATGATCTGTTATTTCCTGAGTATATTCTGGTTTTAAATAATCGCCCTTATCAAAAACACTTTTCGCAGCAAATTCATGTAGATCTTCGCTATTAATAGATCGAATATATTCGATAGATCTTGGATAAAATTTATTGAACATGTAGGTCCTGATTCTCTGTCTTATTGGTTCTGATTGTGGTTGTATTTGTTCTCTTATTTCACCGATCTCAGCACAAGTTTTGTCGATACCCTCGAGTATTTCTTGAGTTGGTTGAACAGCAGCTATTTCGGCAGGAAGTTCTCGTAGAATCTTTTTTTTTTTGTTCTTAGTTCGCTCTGCTATTTTTCCAGTTGCTTCAGCTGTTTTATCCAACACGGGAAGAATACCTTTAGTAGTCTTTGTGACAGCTTTAAATAATTCTTCTGCGGCTTCTTCAAATCCCTCTTTTAGATCTTGACGCGCTTGTAATTTTTGTCTGACAGATTCACGGACAGGTAGATATTTCTTAATTGCTTCTAGTCGCTCTCGAGCTAGTCTAGCTGAGTGAGCTTCACCAATCATTATTGATATAACAATGATTTAATTACACTCTCTCTGCTGCCGGTATTGATAGAATATTTGGTCTTTGATACTGAATAACTTATAGAGTAATGAAGTAGTTATTTCCCTTGACAGTCAAGGATAAAACGGTGCATAGATAATTAATAGTTTCATACCTATACAGTCATGTTTCTTCTTTGCCTTCGATTTCCCAGCCTCATATCTCTGAAAAGTCTGAGAAATTTACCTATTTCATATAATCAAACCACAAAAAAATCTGTTGCCTAAAATCAGGACGAACCACGCTATAGACATTAGTCATTATTGATTTTTGTTCAGACCGGAATGAACTGAATAATATCGATCCATGCATTCATTGCTAGATAGTTCTGTTCTGATGAAATCAAGGGTTGATAATATAATATTTAAACAAGACAGAAACGGCAGAAATATGTAAAATTGCAGATTTTATTCAGAATCAGATAAAATACTGATCACAGAATCTGCAGTGACAGAGTCAGGGCTAAGATAGCTATATATTTATTTTTGAAACGTGTATTTGTAAGTTGGAACAATGGTGCATTCGTAGCACGTCTGACTCTCGTACTCGAGGTCTTGAGTTCCAAACCCATAACTGACACTGTCGATGGTTTGTGGCCCTGGGATGCCATTTTATTTAATAATTATTATTTACTTAATAATTGGGGACGCAAGCACCCCATGAGATTTCATGTACCCCGCACCATGTTGAACAACGTGGTGAGTGCAGTTTTGCACTTACCCCGGGGTTTGATTTTTTGGGGGGTTGGGGGTACATGAAATCGCAATGCCTAGACAGCCCTTTGAATTTCTAATATTTCGTTTCGCACATTAGGAATTCGCTGGGGGTGTGTCTATGCGCTTGCGTCCCTAAAATAAACAGCAGGATGATGTGAAATCGTGACCACTGAAGGGTACCCTCATGGGGACATTCAGAAAGAATGCCCGCCGGACCAAAAAGTCGCAATAAGGTGCCTGTGGACCATAAGCCAGGTCTTAACCAATGAAAGAGTGCCCTGTGGGCTTAAGGCCTCAATAAGGGACTCTTAGGACCTTATTAGCAAAAGACTTTACAGGCAGAAGGGACCCAGTGGAATGGTAGACTGAACGTCATAGCTGCTGTTTATTTTTGAATTTATAAATCATTGGTTTCAAATCGACAGCAGCAGGGAGGGGCGACCACATGTGTGTAAGAGATATTTTTGAAGCAGACAGAGAAAAGAGGGTCTGCTCGAACAGTATATAATTGAAGCAGATTCTGGCTTAATTATAAGAGTGGTCTGTTCACCCTCCCTACTTCTCTGAGAGAGGTATATGTCTAATTTTTGCTAATATAAGATTGAAGTATGTGATGTGTAGTGGGACTGAAAATCTGAAGATTTAACATGACAACATTTACTGAAGTACGGACGTTTAAATATGAAACATGATGACATCTTTAGTCAAAGTGGAAGTCTGTCGTGGCACATAAGAATAACATACGCAGGAAAAAAACATTTATGTGTGAAGTAGGTAAATAAACAGATACCGATTATTAAATTTTTTTAAATAATATCTAGCTGAAAGTAGCTTTTAATAAGCTTCCAGCTTTCAACAGAATTCCCAGATATTATACCTTGATTTGAATTATATGCGATGATATTTTCTTAAATAAATATTGTTTAAACTAAAATTGAAATGTGTGACATAATGTGACATAATCCACGGGTCTGATCTGTAGAAGCATATCCTGTTACAAACATCCAAGTTGCTCTTAGAGAATGTGATTACAAGATTTGCGCTCAATTTTATGAATTCGTGGACATGGAAAGCAGCGATGTATGAGAACTCATGCCAATTAATTTCAAGTTGCACACATGAAAATGTACTCAGCACAATATACAGTTTTATTCAATTGTTCAACCATTAAAGTGCTTGTATCGGCAGAACTGTTGTAGTGCTTCTCATGACGTGGTTCTTTGTAACTGTTTGCATATCCGCTTTCTTCGGTTTGACATGAATGTTTGTTAAACTAAATTTGATTTGCACATTGGGCCATAGAACAAGTATTATGTCATAGTTTGAGCCTTGCTTGAAGGAAGTTTTACAAATGTGTTTATAATACGGGCTATCTTGAAAACCCATTATGACTGATTCCCAGCATAGTTCATCTTTAGATGATGATTACGTTTGGTAAATACTGGCTAACCATGGCAATGAAGGCAATTTATTTTTAAGGTGGGCAGTATATCATACTTTTGGAGCTGGGAAACTGTTAATGGAGATGCCAGCGAGTGATTTTGAATCAGAAAATGGTGCTCAATTTGAGTCCGATGTACATGCTGGATGGAGAAAAACAGACAGCAAGCCCGTCAACACATCATTTCAGTGGTATTTTGAAATTGAAATGTAGGAAAGGTAGACAACAAGCCAAATTAAAATACAGACAATTTAAAAGTAAAGCGCAATTTTCGTTCCTTTTCGCATGACAATTTAGCCCTGCAGGGTCATGTGCTACAAAACCATACAGCCCTAGAATAAAGGTGTACGAGAAATCTAATCAATAAGAAATCAAAAAAAAAAAGTTAAGAAGGAAAGATATTATTTGATTAAAATATATCTGTTTGAGCAAGTAGACTATGGCATTAATGGACTTATTACAGCATTATGGAACCGTAAATCTGGTCTTGTAGTCAGTAGGGTGCCAATCAAGAAAGTTAAGCTTTGGCAGAGCTTATTTTAATGAAGATCTTAGTTTTGAGCAGAAGTATCCAAAAGACAATACCTTTGAGATATGGAAAACTATACATAACAACCATAAGGAAGTTTTCTAACTTGTTCTAGGTGGCTAAGTTATCTGTGTATCATATGCCCCTTTAGACATCAGACTGTGAAAGGGGGGTTCTCAGTGCAGAACAATATTCACACACAGATAAGGAACAGATTAAGCTCAGAAACAATCAACAGATTAATGCTTACACATCTAGAGGAAACATTTCTTTTACAGATATAGATTCCAACAGGGGTCTTACAGAGTGGAGCAGGAAGAAAGTGAGATGAATATTGAAGTCTTATGTAAATATTGAACTATGGTCAATTCCTCCTCCCCCTCATTTTTGTTCCACTTGCCCCCTTTTTTTTATCCCCCTTATGATAAAATTCTGGGAGCATCTCTGAACAGGAAAAAGTAATTCAAATGCGAAGTATGCAATGAAAAGTTTAGTCAATGTGGATACAGGGTTGATCCAAATTTTGTTTTCACCTACGTGTTGAGGACAAACGGATTCAGAAATTCACTTGTCCCAAAACTGATCACCAGGGATCAAGATACAAGGCGAAGTGGGGGACTAAGTCTCCTAAAAATTAAAACTTTGCCTTTTTATGTTTGAAAGTTAAAACGACTTTACCCTATGAATTTTTGGATGTACGTTGAGTAGCCATGGCTTTTGAGATGCTCCTGAGCCTTGACCAGTTATTTCTGGTGTTATGTTGTTGCTCAAGGTGAAATGTACGGATCAAACCATCAAATATCTGGTGTTGATTTCAGTTGCGCCGACAAACAAGCTCTGCACATTCACGGGCATGTGTTTTGATGGTTGATTGACCACTAACCCTTTCGCAAGTAAGCTATAGCAGAGATGTGTTATATATGCCTTTGGTTATAGCAACTACCACTGGCCGACCTCCGCAAGTTCATCATCATCATCAATCCATTAACCCAAGAGGTCGTTGGGGCACCAGAGCTGACTTTTCTGCCAGTTCTCTCCATCTTTCCCTGTTCTCTACTGCCCTTTCCAAATCCCATGCCTGTCCACTTCTTAATGTTGTCTTCCCGCCTCTTTTGCTGTCTACCTCTTCTTCTGCACCCTAGCACTGTGACTTGCAAGATTGGTTTTGCCAGTCCAGATGATCTTGAGACATGACCGTACCACTTCAGTTTGCGCTTTATTTACAGTAGTAAGGAGGTCTTCATAGGATCCGATGACTCGGTGGATCCTGTTGTGGACTTCTTCGTTGGTTACATGGTCAATGTATGAGATGCCCAAGATCTTGCGGTAGCATCTCATTTCGAAGGTTTGAATCCTTCTTTGTAGATCTGATGCTGACTGACGCTCAGTCCATGTTTCACAAGCATAGAGAAAGATGAATATGACAATCGAGCGCATCAGCCTTATTTTGGAACCAAAAGCAATGTTGGTAGCTTTCCATATTGGTCTCAACCTTGTTATTGCTGATGTTGCCAGGGCAATCCTGCAATGTAGTTCTGGTTTGGAGTCCTCATCTGTGATAATTGATCCCAAGTACTTGAAGCTTGTGACTCTTTCCAGCTTCTGTCCATTGACCTTTATTTCTGCACTGATGACATTGGTGTTGTTTGTCATCAGTTTGGGTTTTTGCGGCGCTAATCTCCATACCGTATGCTGTAGATGTTGTGTCGAGGCGCTCACCCAAATCAACCAGTTCTTTTTCATCTCCTGCTAAACCATCAATATCATCTGCGAAGCGAAGGTTGGTGATTGTTCTTCCTCCGATGCTGACAGTGCCCTTATGGTCATGCAAAGCATCCTCCATGATCCTTTCCAGGAAAATGTTGAAGAGTGTAGGTGACAGTATACACCCATGTCTGACTGGAACTGTTGTTCGAAACCAATCTCCTCTGCTGCCATTGATGAGGGCAGCACTGGTGGCTTTGTCATGGAGGTGCTCAACAACCTGCATCAGGTTTGAGCTGATGTACTTCCTAATAGTTGCCCATTAGGCTGCATGCCATACCCTATCAAAGGCCTTTTTGAAATCTATAAAGACGTGGTGTAGACTCAGCTGATGCTGAAGGTATTTCTTGCAAAGGAGTCTGAGATTGAAGATTTGTTCTGTGGTGCTCCTTCCTGCTTGGAAGCCTGCCTGCTCTTCAGCAAAAAGTTTCTCTGCTTGAGGCTTTAGTCTGTTGAGAATTAATTTCAGCATGACTTTGCTCGGGTGACTGATCAAACTGATGGTTCTGTAGTTTTGACATAGCTGTAGGTTTCCTTTCTTGGGGAGCACGATGACCAAGGATTGACTCCATGTGGTGGGCCATTCTTCTGTCTGCCATATCTTGTTGCATATTGCTGTTAGGACTGTGACTATATCTTCTCCTCCTGCTTGAACGAGCTCTGCTTGTATGTTGTCAATGCCGACTAACTTTCCTTTCTTTAGTGGCTTAATTGCAATTTCTACTTCTTCACGAAGAATGGGGTTGTCATCAATTTCTTCTGCCTGTGGGCAACTTAGTACTGCTGGATTATCCTTGGGTCTTATGATTGTACAGTTCTGAGCAGTATTCTGCCCATCGCTTGAGGATCTCTTGATCTTCTGTGAGGCATTTTCCTGATTTGTCTTGAATGGTGGTAGTTTTCCCTTGTGTATGGGTTTTGAGATCTTTCACCAGTTGATACGCCATTTTGCTGTCATTCTACTCAGACTGTCATCGATTTTGCAGCATTGTCTTTCTATCCAGGATTCCTTTGCCTTTTTCATGCTTTTCCTGATCATGTTGTTTATCTCTCTATTTCCTAGCTCCTTCATGATCTCTTTTTCCATTTTTCAGTTCTCTTCTTTTGTCACATAGGTCAAGGACATCTGTTGTGACCCAAGGTTTCTTTGTTCGACGATATTTGCCAATGATCTCGGTACCTGTACTACTCACAGCTGTTTGAATGTGGTTGTTAAGGACTCTAGGTCAGTGTCTTTGGCTGTCCAGGGTTATCAAAGGTGCACATTTACCACCTATCATTGCTTGGAGGGCGTCTGGGACTTTTTGATCTTGCAATTTTTCAAGGTCAAATCGGATTCTTGGTTGGTTAGGCTTTTTGACCATTTTCCGGTGGAGTCGAAATGTTGTCATTAATAAGTCGTGGTCACTTCCAATATCAGCTCCTGGAAAACTTCGTGTTCTGGCGATATTGAGTCCTGTGTAGAATCGTTTTTTCACCAAGATGTAGTCCATCTGGTTGTGATGTTGTCCATCGGGACTGTGCCACGTCTATCTTCTATATGCTTTGTGAGGGCCGAATGTGTTGGCTAGCACAAGATTGTTGTAGGCAGCAAACTCCAAGAGCCTGAGTCCTCTTTCATTTGTTTCTGCATTGCAGATGGGTCCACAGGTGCTTTGACAGTTTGTCTGTGAATCAGTTCCCACCTTTGCATTCTAGTCTCCTTGTACAAACAGAATATCCTTCTTGGGTTAGTTGTCAATTCCGCAAGTTAACAAGATGGTAAAAAAAATAATACACAAATAAGTGTTTCGAAACTTAAGCAATACTACGTAAATAGCATTTTGTGTTTTAAGAATAAACTCTGTGACATGAAGATTGTAACTGCCGCGTGCGCATAATTTCTTCATAAAATCAGTTTGAAACAAGTGAACCTGTCAGGGATAAACAATAAAGGCCATCTCTGTGTCTGGAAATAACCGCTATTATATTGTCTGTTTTCATAAACATTTGGGCAAATATATTATGGAACATATTCAATTCATAGAAACTAAAGTCTAAATATTGTTATTGAAGACTTAAAATACAAATACAGTTATGTAGGTCAAAAATGTATGAAACATTGCTTTATTGTTGAAATTTAGAGGCGCCGTAAGGTCGAAGTTTTTTTCCACTCAATTTTGTGAAAATGCGGAGAGAACAGCAGAGAAGTAAATACTCTTTAACCAATGCCCGACATTACTACACGTACATAGACAATTAATACAACTATACATTTGCAATGCTATCAATGGATTCTTGTAACGAAGCTAGAATGTGAGTGGTTGCATGAAGAAAGCCCCTCTTTCTAAAAATAGATGCACTCATATCTTGGGCTGTTTCAGTTTGGTTGGAAAGAAGTTCTTAGTTCATTCATATGCAGACTTTGATGCTTCAATTTGGTATCTATTAATTGTTATGGTAATGTTTTATCGGCAGCAAAGAAATTAAGACGAACTATATTGTATGAAGACACGTGTGCATTAGCTCTCATGTACATGTTAAAGGGCTGTATCAAAACAAATTTGGACATTTTTTTCAACTGCCATTTATCGTCAAATTTCATGAAGAAAGTAATTCTTGTGTAAGGTTGTTGATTAAGCATTTTTACTAACATACAATTTCAATAATGTAATCTAGTTACTCCTATCAGTTAAAATTCATTACAATGTGTAGTTCTATATTGCTCTTAAGTCTTATGGCCAAAATACACTGCATATGAATATGGTAATTTGTATACACGTATAAAATGCGTTTAAGATAAGCATACTACAAAGTTTCTATTCGAAACTAAAATATTGCAGATATTCATACTGAGAAATCGAGGGCAAATAAGAGAATGAAAACACACACACACACACACACACACACACACACACACACACACACACATATATATATATATATATATAGTATGTGTGCTGTATCAATGATATACCACGAGATGTATAAATTTTTCGTTAAAAGGAAACGAGGCTTGCCGAGTTTCCTTTTAATGAAAAATTTAATTTATAGGAGTGGTATATCATTGATACAGCGTACATACTGTACATATATTTTATTTATATCACATACAAATACACATATTTGCCCTTAAAACGGAGTTAAGATTTACTGCAGGCAGCTGTATCATGACCGAGTGAATGAACTCCTCACATCCCCGAGTGTGTCCGCAACAAAATGTAGTTCAATGCCTTTTGTGGCTATTCACAATCACTTTTGCATATTGATAAGTTGATTGTTTTCTTTTGTAGTTTCTATTTGTCTTCACATTGATTAAATCAATATAATGCACACTTATGATTTAAGCATGAAAGATGGTTTTAATAATAGAAGTAGAGCACTACAGATACTAGGTTAGCTACGCCATTAACATGAACGCTAAACCATTCACCTACCGGCTCATGGAAATTAATGTGGAATATAAACTAAGCGAAATGACGAACCAACAAGATGTAATTAAAATATGTTAATATATTTAAAGCTGGTTTAAGTTATTATTCTGCTTTAGTAACAGTGCCACCGACCATCTCTCTCTCTCTCTCTCTCTCTCTCTCTCTCATCCTTATATGAAATCGTTTTTTCGGAGTAATACTGCACTTTTACGGACGCACAGTATTGTTAAGAAAAAAAAATTCGTTCATGTGTTCCCATACGAATGCAGTAACCTGTATATATATATATATATATATATATATATATATATATATATATATATATATATATATATAATCGTTTTCTTATCAGCTATATCAAATCGGATCTATTCATGCAAGTAAATGGTTGCAAACCAGAGGTTTTATTATTATATAAATTACTTTTACATAGTTATGTTCTATGATTGAGATATTGATAAGAAAATTCCCTTCCCCACTTGATATTTTAAGCTGCGCAATTAATATGTATATGTCTGATGGATTTGTTTATTTATCACAATTTTTATCTATTTTAGATTGATATTTAAGAAATAAATATATATTATGTAAACTATATTTGTTAAAGCTCCTTTGATTTTAATAGAAAATACAAATTAGTGTTTAATTCTGAAAGGTGTATTTGCAAAGCATCTGTAAAAGATTCTATCATGATGAAGGAAGGTTAAAATAGCAATATTCAGTCAATCCTTTGAGATCAACACAAGTAAGATTGGTTATCTGGCTTAGACAAATCGTCCAGAGGAAAACATTTTAAATTATATCAAACAGGCGTTCAGATGGAAGAATATTTAGCAAAATGCTTATTTTGAAGTTGAGGACGTCATAACCATAACTCCGGTATTTAAGGTTGTGAGCGGAATAAAATTCCATATGCAGAAGCAAAATGTATCAAACTCAGATAATCGTTTTGGGCTACAAATTTCATTGTCTCAACAACTCTCTCTCTCTCTCTCTCTCTCTCTCTCTCTCTCTCTCTCTCTCTCTCTCTGTTCCATTCCACCTCTTAGTAGTTATTACAAATGCAGAAAAACAAAAAGGATGCCTATTTGAACTGAAGAAAAGTTGTTTCTACTTTGATTTCTTGTGGGGAGTAGAGGCATCTGTGTATAGCTCAACAACCTATCATTATGAATATTTAGTCTCTATTTTTTGGATAACTTTTGGCCAGGATTGCAAGTTGTACTTTAGATTATGACGTTCGTAAATATAATGTTTAAGAAGTATTTGAGTTTATTGCCAGTCTTATTTACAATTCGTCGAGGTTTATCCGTTGGATTGCCTCACATGCTATTACGTTATAGGTCAGTTGGGTGTGGAGCAATTTGTAATCATAGTATACCGTTGTGTTGTTGAGATTGGATACAATTCGAGAAGATTTATGTATTTAAATATTCATTTTAATAGCTAAAGTGTTCATTAGGTATGGGATTAAAACATTACTTTTGGATTTTTCTGAACTCGTTTAAAGACATTTTCAATTGCATCATTCAATTACATCAGGACATTTAAGCCTATTGGAATTCATTGGTACATTCTACATTTTTAGATTGTGACATAACATTTAGGATTATTTGGACATTAATTCACAATATTGTAAGTGTCTTTTCAATTTTCATATTGTATTCAGGGCCGCAGAGAGCGATCACGGGCCCTGGGTAAAAAACATCTGGGCCTCTCCTAGTTCTTCTTCACACAAAATTTTTCTTTTATAAAATTAAAAAGTGTTGTTCGGCCTTGGGCCCCGGGGATATATCCCCGGTTGCCGCCCCCCCCCCCCGTCTGCCCAGGTTGTGTTCTAATGAAATAAATTGCTTGATGATTTTACTCAAATTGTTGGTTTCACTTTCTTTCTGTTACACATTTTAAGACCTAGAATCGCAAAGGTTTCATTTAGTTAAGTACTATATTTCATAATGTAAAACAAAAATAAATTTCTTCTTTAACCATGACTAATTTGTGCCTCGCATATAACACTGTGCATTGACCACATCAGCACGGGATCATGCGATATATATGCCCAATGGCAAGATCACGCCTGTGTCATGGGTAAACTACCTGTAACAATAGTAGTAGTAGTAGTAGTAGTAGTAGTAGTAGTATTGTCCAAATGAACCAGTGACGTATGGAAAGTGATTGCCTCTCGATCATTGCTTTAACCCAATAAAGTACACATAAAGTAACTTTGTTTATATGTAGTAGGTTCATATTCCAAGTATGATCGAAAAAATGCAGTAATATGAAACAAATAAAATAAACCCCTTAACACATGTTCTTGTTATCCTGTTATATTCCTTTATTCTATCTTTTCGTACTAATTTTAAGAAAGGTAAGTAACTGCTTCATCTGCTCCATATTCCCTGGCTGAATGATATGAGGAAAATGTCAGCAATTTATAACGTAATTATAATTTATAACTTTCTTATCAATCTAAAATTTTACTGCAAAAAAAATCAGGTGTTTTCCGATCCCTTATAAACACCATGTTTCATTCATAAAAACGGTGTCGCGGAGTTCAGTTTGTTAAAGAAAACCATCATACTGCATAGAAACTTTGAATGTTAGGATATACTGTTATATAAAAAAAGTATTACCCCCTATGTATATAGACAAAATGCAGGCTGTTCTGTATTTGTATATGGCTTTGATAACACAGGTATAAGCCAAACAGCACCCGCACTTTGTTACCGTCCGTACTTTTCCATGGTATACTATGGAAAGGATACAATACCTGTGAAACACAGCGAATCCCCCCGAAAACAGCGGAAAAACCAAACATTTTCATACATCCTGGACAACAAGTTCCTGGGATTTCAAAGGTAAAATTGAAATGTTGTGGAATATGGAACCCCTATATGCTGTCCATGGAAAATGGCTGTAAGGCTTGGAAAAGTAATAGTTCGCTTGGGCTTAGAATTATTTTATATCTATCAGCATGGAAAAGCCGGGAATAAACTTTGTTGATTTTTAAGATTGGAACTTATAATAATTTTTCATTTCTTCTACAAAGAGTTTTCTCCATTAAGGAAATAACATATTCTGATTTATACATACGCTTGACTTAAATAGTACTATATAGATCACTTACAAGTTACTTATACTTTGCATATTTAACGAAGTTAAATGTTAGTCTGTATATACGTAAGTACAGTATAAGTGAAAACAATATTGGTCCATGTCTTGTCTATATTTCAGTTATAAGTGACGATTAAGCCTTTATCAGCTGCGTAAAAGTGAAGTATCTTTATTGCAATACTCAATCCGAGTTCAACATAGCTCCTACTATGACTTGTTTCAAAATTCATAACATCCCACAAATCATACTATGACTTGTTTCAAAATTCATAACAACCCACATATCCTACTATGACTTATTTCAATATTCATAACATCCCACATGTTTTATAAAGTTCAATAAGTCGTATTAGCACGAACACATGCACAAAAAATGTCGCGCTTACTGAAACTACTTTAAGATTTTAAAAGAAAAGAAAACATTACAATGAAACTTCCAACGTTTATGGACCTTGTGTATCAAAGCTAGAATAAAGCGTCGTGTGTTTGCATGTGCGTAAATCTCAGAATGAGAACAATACTGAGCATACACATGATACGGCAGACTCACCTCACCAACAAGAACTTCTATTCATCATCCAAGAATAAATTATTTTAAATAACTTCATTTAATACAACATTACTTGGCACCAAACTTTCAAATGTGTATATTCTAATCAAATCAAAGATAATAATTTATTTTGGAAACTGAGAAATTACTAGACATCAAAATGAGTCCGAACGTTTTCCGTTGTGAACGCTAACAAATTTAGTCGTGGTCAAGCTTCCGCTTCATAACTGTGCTCGAGTCACAATTAATACTTCCAGTTCAGTACCAGCAAATGTAGTCCAAGTCTAATTTTACAGTATTTTTTCATTTTGATATTAGTGTTGATACAAAATCTAGATCAAGACATTCTTGGTATTGATTTAAAGGTAATTGGTTATTCTTTTGAATATGAGCATTATGGTGTTTTTGTCTGTATGTATTTTGACATCAGTGCACAGTGAGTAACTATGCATTGATGCTGATCCACAATTGAAATCTGTGACCCATTGCACGTTGCTTTGTTTACAGTCCAGCCTATCAAACAGTGCCACAAAACCAGTGACACGAACTATTAGACTAACATCAAATTTATTATGATTTGGTTACAGTGAAAGTTCAATACTTAGAAACAAATGAAGCCACTATAAAGGGAAAATAACTGTGACCCGAGACCAATTCAACCAGTACCGACCGAAGTCAATGACACTATGTTACTTTAGCTTTTCACTATGGCGATATTGTTTTTTTCGCTCTTTGAGCTTTCCAGCATTATACAGCACATACAAATATTCTAGGGTCACATGCTGAAATAGAATGGCCATAGAATTCTGAAAGAAAACTTTAATAATAGATTAAAGTCCGAACCTGCTATCAAATTCAGTTGTAGGGACTTACTTGAAGATGGATTCTGCTTGAAACGTCTTGAAAGCAAATTTGAAGTTATTACTAGCGGAATAAATTATATTCATGGTTATCACTTGTGTTATTTCAGATAACAATCTTCTACTGAGCAAGCTGTTTCAAATGTCATTGAACGGAGTTGAACGATGTGTTAGAAATCACTTCACAAATTGTCATTTAAATGAAAATTATCAGATTTTGATAATGTCAGAAGTTATAAGTAGTCATTTCCATGTATACATTCTATAACATTGATGACTTTATTTATACAAGGACACATATTCCTGTCGGTTGTGGGAGAGGAAAGAAGCAGCTTTCTAAACCCAAAATGCACTGAATTTAATAGGAATTTACTTTTATCTCATATAATTATTTCCCCGTGTCTTTCATTGAAATCTCTTGTTTTCATGCAAATTGTTTATGTTTTCCAAGGAAATATTCCAGGGTTTTCGACGAACTGTATTTAAAGATTTTCCAGTAATAATACTGAGACTCCAAATACTCTAGGGTTTTCCATAGTAGAATTTTGCATTGATTTTCCTAGAAGACCCTGGAAAATCTATAGCTGGGACTGTATGTTGTATAAGTTTAGTTACAATATATAAAGAAACATTCATTTATTGTGCTTGATAAAGCAGCAAATTATATATATGACAGATATAAGAAACTTTTTGACAATCTGTTGGTATATCAATCATACATTAGTCTGACATTATATTACAATATTTTAAAAAGTTAAAAGGTATACGAGTACAGTCTAATTAAAATCAGATCACTGTCCTACGCGAAATTCTGACAACTTTCAGAAATTTTGAAAGTGAATCAAATTGTTCGGCACACGTTGTTACACGTCTGTCATTCTGCTTTGTCTCCCAGTTCGAAGGTACAGGACTTAATTTGACTGGCTGATCAAATTAGCAATTATGGTAATAACCTAGGTCACCAGAACATGACCCCTAAGCGGTCGTTGCCAGATCTTCACGTAGGACTTTTGAGATCTGATTTCAATCAAATTGTATACGAGTAAAAGTGCTTATGTGGATAATAGGAAGAAGCGAGAAAGATTATCAATTAAGTTTTAAAATCTCATCAGCAAATTCACCTATAGATATTACTATACAAACTTGGTATGGAAGAATTTCAACAAAATATACAATACCATCAGTTCTGCAATGAGTGAACAATTGCAAAAGAAAAAAGAAGACAATGTTACAAAATAAGGACCACTCAAATGTAAACTTAAGGAATTCACCGTCAAATTTATTTTCTTCTGACCTCGGGGTTCCTGCAATCTGTAACAAATGTCATTCCATGACTTATCCAAAACGTTTATAAAGCCTTTCTGCCAATTTCAGATGTACTTAATACGTACATTTACAATTCGTAATATTCACCTAACATGAAAAGTTAACACAAAAGGCATACTTTTGTCATTTATCTTCAACAAAAAAATAGTACCACAATGATATGCTTGTTAAACTGCTGCTTTTAAATGGATTTTTAAAAAAAAAATGTTTTAAAGGGGAAAGCAGAGCAAAAAACATCTTTTAACTTACTTTGGTCTGGGGGAGGCAATATCCAAAGATCTTGTAGGCAGGCAAGTTATCCAAGGCACTACGGTCATGGTGTAGGCAGACAAGTACAAAATATTTAAATAATTCAAGAAAAAAACGTTCTCACAGGTCGATGTCCAAATAGCAGGATGTGGACAGACGGTTTATTATCCAAATGTTATCGAAGGTAAATGCAAAATCAATCTTATGCACACCCCATTAAATACACAATACACTTTCTTAGAAATAAATTCTTTCTTCACCGTAATCGAACAGATTTCTTCTGACCTTTCAAAAACTTTGTAATCAAGCTACCACTGCTAACAGGATCTTTCGGGCCACCTACCTAAGACTGCTGACAAGGGTCTCAGTCCCGCTGGCTTCTAAGGTCGAGTCAAGCAATGCAGGCTTTATCGACATTGCAAGCGGGTTTAAAAGAGGTATCCAACAAGGGGTCTACTGTCCAACAGTGACATGAGCTTCCATCAACGCAAGGAGAAAACCGCATATGGGGGTAAAATCCCCGGATGTATTGTCAAAGTTATGATGGTCGGTAAAACTTTGCGTCGGCAAACGAACGTGTGACATGATAAAACGAAATAACCTAATTCCATGACTTTTCAGGAACTTCGAAAGACTTCTGAAATTTTCTAAACTTTTCAAGGCCCTTGAAATGCCTTTCTGTAATTGACAAGATTTTCCAGGATTTTCATCACTGCAGGAACCCAGTTCTGTGATGGCAGACAAAAAAACCTATGATTAAATACAAACATTCCCAATTATTTAAAGATTATAGCAACAGGAAAATCTGGAACACATGTTCAAGCTGATTTTAGGGTATACGAGCTTGGTTTATCATTAGCATTCATCAAAGTATTTCATTTGTTTGGATGAAAATAATGCAGTACATAAGTACGTGCAAATGTATATATGTGCATATATATGAACAAAGATTGATTATGCTACTTTTATCTCCATGGTTTGTATTGTTTGTCATTCTTCAGCTTTTCTATCAACTTCTTTTGAAGCTAAACGTAGGCATTCATATTTTAAACATATCACTGCATTTTTTTGTTGTTACCTTAGTAACCAAGCTATTGGGTACAATTTTCAACAAATTAAATTGTAATGTGTCGAATTTTGAAGAAGTACTGAATCTTAATGTTGGATAAATTGTGCATTAAAATTTTATCATAGTCGGTCCAGGAAAGTCTTTGAAGAAGGTCACTGTGACATTTCTCGCCGTTTCATCTATGAAACATAAAAAGCCCACATTTAAGGTTCAGTGAAATTAACACTGACATTGTAACGGTATCTTGGAAAAGTACATTGGAGCTACCGACCGTATCTGTTTGAAAGGAACCTCATGTCAAATAATTGATCTTCAAAATGAAGTCGATTGCTTCGTAATTTTCAGATTCTAGGCTGTCAAAATCTGATGAAAGACATGATTATCTTGGGAAAATTTTAGGAACAGTTGCTTTCGATTGGTCAGTTAAATTAAGGCATACGCTTTGGAAGTAATGGGAAATTTAAAGATACCGAACTTGCTCAGAATTCTTTAGTCCGATTTTGCTTGCGAGAAGTCGAATTTGAGACTGTTGGGAACCTAAAGAATAGTGATTTCCCTCGTTAAAGGAAAGGTAAAGAGGCCAAATAGCTGTCTTGAAAGGAAAGACAGGCTATAGTGCTAGGACGCACAATTTGTGGGAAAGAAACAGCATTAAGGTACGCAATTTTAATTTCCATTTAATTTTTTTCTATTTTATTTGTTTTGCTCTATGCAAATGTGTTTGATATGACTATGATCCATATTATGTATCGTTTATTCAATTTCATAGAAATCTGTTGATATGATAGAGTTGTTATGAAGTTTATTTCTTTAATTTTACTGTTATTAGTTCATTGGTAGAATTGACGGATTGCATGTAATCCAAATTTTCAAATGTGTAGGGTTTTATAGGGTTATATAATTAATCCAAATTTTCAAATGTGTAGTGTTTCATAGGGTTATATGAATTAATCCAAATTTTCAAATGCGTAGTATTTCATAGGGTTATATGAATTAATTTCCTTTGTCTGTTAGGATGATACTGTTTATCGTGATTTAACGATAATTGCATATTAATATATGATTTTGTAATGCTTAAATGATCTTGCAGGTTAGGGATTACTGTAAGCTAGAATTTAATGAATCTTATGCAATAGTAATCGAGCATGTAACTCACTGAGTGGAAATGACTAGTTAGATATAAGAAGACGTATAGTAGCGTATGCAAATATATAAGGCAATCTTGTTTGTGTACACCGCGCGCGTGTTAATTTAAGGTCAGTCACTGCGAAGCGAGAATAATGATGTATCAAATAAAGGTCAGACTTGGGTGTATATTACCATGGTCATTTGTAACTAGAGATAACAGTTGTACCTTACTCAGAATACAGTCAAACTTTGTAAGGACCGTTAATCGTTATGGTCATCTTATGTCACAGTTTATGCCGTGTGGATAGCAATTTACGTTTCTGAATAACGAAAGTGAGAAAATTTTATATACGGATAGGTGGTGATACACACAGAGATTTAGTGGCAATCTTGTCATTTAAGGGAACAGCTTTCTATCCCTCCCCGAGGAAACCGACTAGGACAATCCAAAGAGGGAAGTCCGCAAATAAGGAGTTTGGAATAGAAAGGGTCAGAGGAAGAACCAAGCATACACGCGAGAGACGTAAGATACACAGTCAAGAGAGGAACGACGCTAGGTGATGCAAATCGGGCGTGGACATTGTGCTCTTTCACCACTCGTTACTATGATGAACGAATCCGTAATTGAACACTGCTATTAAATTCCATTAATGTAAATCTGCTAAATTGAAATTGCCAATTTTAATTTATGTATTAATTAATTAAAATTTACTTTATTTTTATTGTTTAACGGGGCATGTATTTGTATTATTTCTTCTCCATAGTCTTGCTCAGTTCTCTGTTAATGTTCCATTTACCCACTCACACTGGGCAATAACATCGAGGGAGGCCATCCTCTAGATAACGATCGCCAAATCAATTAACAACCCCTCTTTTACCAAGAGAGGGCAGGCACACCACACCCCTTTACATCAATAATATAGCACAGATAAAGCTGTCGTGACAATGTCAACAATCTAACCCAAGTAATTAGAAAATCTGTTTTCTCAATCATACATTGAAAAAAAATATCAACACATGGCTGATCCGGCAGGAGGGTAGTAAACTCAATAGAAATGAATACTGAAAACTATTCAATTGTGATGCTTTTTTACAGACTCTAGGCAGGATTTGGTCACCATGACAACCAATCATTTCATTCCCTGTGCCCTTAAATAAAGTATACCCAAATCCAATCCAGTGTACACAACAAATTTCCAACGTTAAAAGGAAATAATTGCACAAGGAGTAAATTAAAAAGGGATGCAAAATCAAGGACTTCAATGATAAATCCTTGCAAATTACCTTCTATACTCGTTGATAAGTCGATTCGACTATAAGTTGATCCCCCCGTTTCTGGCCTGCAAAATGCGAATTTCTCTATGACCCTCCTATAAGTCGAAGTGTTTTTTGCAAGTCAAATCAGTCTGCATTGGGTTTTATGTAGCCATTGAGGTGGAGTTTCACTTGGTGAAAAATAAACAAGTCCAACCCGATAGATGGATAGACAAAGAGACAGGACAAATAAAGACAGAACCAATGTCGAATACTAGCAACTATATTTGTATTATCGAGTTCAATGTGCACAAATAAATTGACAACTTACGTTTCATCCAGCTTCATATAAAGAAATTAATAATGCTTAACATTAAACTTAATCTTTTATATAATACCACCATGAATTAAGTTATATGTCATATATGGGTATAATAATGGTAATCCAGAATGATGCGATTCACAATATCACATAATATATCAATTCCAAAATGTATTATAATGAACTAATATCCACATTTTTGATTCACGGTATCCTTTAAATGTCACTGTCTCATGTCTGGTTCAAAGCCCAAGAATTCATTTTCATCATCGGACTTACCAAAAAAGTTTTTTAATTCCTCCACTGTCATCCGGCCATCATAAAAATCATCTAATTCAGATTCCATGCTTGATTATCTTCAATGAAATCACTGAAAAGTTTGTCATCCTGTGTTCAATCCATGGCATTGGGTGTATCTCCTTTCTAAAATGATTTGAACAACCATTACATTTGGGATGTCCTCACATGTATTGCACACAGAAATCCCACCAGGATCCTAAAACTAGGAGTACTGGACAATAATTTTTGGAAAAAAAGAGCCCCAATAGCAAAAATTGCAGTCCCCTCACAGAAGCAAATTCGGCATACCCTAAGTGGTTAAATGTCCAAATGAGAACTAGTTGTTGCCTCTGGGTTTAATTTTCCAAATTCTTTACACACTCACAAATATTCTTGTTTTTGCATCAGTGAGACTGAATTTTGCCAATAGAAGGAAACCCCTTATCCAACACTAAGCCAGGCATCACGCATTTCTTACACTTGGCTAATGTACCATCCAAACTATCAGTTTAACTAGCAAATTTAGCACTCTTTTGAATCACGTTATAGTCTTTGCCAATTTGCTGCTTTAACCCAAAAATACTAATCGAAATTTGCCAATGGAATTTTGTCTAAGTTTCGACGTGTCTTGATTTTGAAGTCACATGCATTATTTTTTCGGCAAACCTTGGAAAGGAACACAAAAATGAAAGCTAAAGTTGTTCATTTGATGTACTCTTACAACAACCACGTTTACATCTCAGGGTCTTTCTGCCTCTTAATACATTCATTGTAAATATCAGCACATTTTCCTACCATTCAGCAGCTAGTGAAAGTCTTTAAACTTGCCACCCAGCAATTGCGTCATGTTCTTTTTATGTACTCTTATAATGACTACAATTACACCTGGGGTCTTTCAGCCACTGAATTCTATCATTGCTAATATCAGCACATTTTCCCACCACTCAACAGCCAGTCGAAGTCTTTGAACTTGCCGCCCAGCTATTTGCGTGATGGTCTTTTGATCTACACATATAATGACAACACGCACGTCTGGCGGTCTTTCAGCCACTGAATTCTGTCATTGTAAATATCAGCACAGCTAAAATGATCAATTGATCAACACATTTTCCCATTCAGCAGGTGGTTGAAGTATGACTGGCACGCCTTTGAATTTGCCACCCAGCTACTGCGTACGCACGGAGGACTCCTGCATAAGTAATTTTCTGCGTCCCAGATAAAAAATATTTGCATCGAAATACGTGTGATTAAGTGTTTCTGAGACTTCTGACAGCCACTGAGATACTAACTCAATCCATGGACACTTTATATTTCCTATCTTTGTAAATTATTTGGGCCCATCTACAATCTGTTTGTGCCACTGTTTACGCATAATTGCCCTGAACAGCTTGTTGAGGTAAACATCCAGTGGTTATAATACAGACGTGCTGCCACCATGGATCACAGTTTCGTATCTATGATGTCGCCACAACTTCCGTTTCACAGACTGCATCAAATGTACCATAACACATTGCTGTAGAACCCACTCGTTCAAACCAATCTCCCAATTTGCACAAGGACATTCCATTACTAAAATATTCTTCACATTTATGTCACTATCAAATAGAACTGACTTTTTCTTGCACTTGTTATGCAACTGTTTCTTTGACCAAATTCACGTTGTGCAGCACTATTGTTGTTTTCCTCT
>JAECUM010050976.1:0-19529 GCA_016617855.1 Megalonaias nervosa | reverse complement strand
GTGTAATTAGGCACTGCAGATTAAAAAAAAAAACAGTGAATGGAGTTGTCATTAATACTGGTTATCTTATATTTACTGTTGAAAAAATATTATCTCTGTCATAGACTCTTTTACGAGTGTTTTTACGGAGCAAGCGAAAAGGGTCTTGTTATCGATCATATTAATTCAGCTCCTAAGGATAACTCTTTATGTAACTTGCGTGCTGTTACATAGAGTCAGAATTGCAAATATGGAAATGCTGGCGGCCGGCGATGCGCAAAGGTTGTTATATCTGTAAATGTAGAGACAGGCGAAGAAATAATATTTCCTTCGACATATGCAGCAGGCAAAAATTTTGATATTAACCGTTTCAATATATTTGTCGCAAATAATATAAGAAAATCAGCATTTTCGAAGAAATTTGAACAAAAAACCACGTTTCAGTGTCAGACACATGAAGGGAGATAACTCCGTCAAGCAAACGATTTCTCCGCTAGAGCTATCCCGCTTGTTTGCAGATTTATAATAATATTTTTTACCAGTACAATGATATATGTATTCTAGGACAATTCTTCTAATCAATCTTACAAGGAACGGGAAAATAATTAAATAAATATTTGTATATAAAAATATCACAGTGAAGACTGATACTGACCAATGGTGATTTTAACTCGAAGAAATTTTAGATGAGTGATGTTCCACCGTCCTACTGTAAATTTACAATCGAGACAATGGAGGATGGTTCAAAAAAAGTAAAAACTATAGATAAATATTATCCTGGATTTTCACAAAAAAAATACAATCTATTAAATCCCCTTCCCGAGATGAGTTAGCTCGAAGATGATTACAAGATAAATATGCCAGACTACAGAAAGCAGAAGCATTATTACAAGGGAGATAACCCTGTCTTCGAGCTAGAGTAGTCAAGCAGTTGTCTCCCTTGTTATTGCGTAATATTACAGCCCGCATCCATACTTTTTTGTGTGTTATCATAATCGTAATTTCTTGTCCTGCTTAACTGAGATATCTCTCTTACTTCTTCTTCGTTGATGGTTTCAGAAAAATAATAAATATATCGTTCACAAATTTGATGTGTAATTGTGTATATTTCAACTGTGTGAATAAATACAGCAGCAAGAGCACACATGTACTTTAACCCGGCAGAAATATGTGTATGTATTTTAACTTCCGGATGACATCAGACTGAACTGTATATAATAAATATTTTTATTCCGATTCAGATAATTTCTGATAGTGAAACGATCCATTGGAAACTTCGTGACAAGGTCGCTACTGACGAGTTGATGATGAGATATATACTTGTGTACGGGTGATTGTAAAAAAACCCAAAACTAATTCCAGGTGTAACTCGCCTGGCACCCCCGAACCTCAAAGCGCCCGGGGTTCACTTAGGGGTGTTTTTATTACCCCTATCGGGCTTAGCGATCCAACAATTGCAATGAGAAAGAAAAATATAACAACTACCCAAACACATATATATCCAACGTCATCAACCTGCTCGTCAGGTACTCTCTTTTGCTATTTTTTTAAAATTTATTTTTATTTTTATTCTGATTATGATATTTATTCAGATAATAATATTTATTTCAGATTATATTTATTCGGATTTAGATTATAATATTTATTCGGATACAGATAATATTTATTTTTATTCTGATTATAATATTTATGCAGAATCGGATTATAATATTTATTCAGAATCATTTATTCAGATAATAATATTTATGCAGAATCAGATTATAATATTTATTCGGATTCAGATAATAATATTTATTTTTATTCTGATTATAATAATTATTTAGAATCAGATTATAATATCTATTCAGAATCATTTATTCTGATAATAATAATAATTATTTTTATTCTAATTATAATACTTACTCAGAATTATATTTATTCATATAATAAATATTTATGCAGAATCAGATTATAATATTTATTCTGATAATATTTTTTTCCGATAATAATATTTTTTCAGAATCATATTATAATATTTATTCAGAATTATTAATTCAGATAATAATATTTATGCAGAATCATTTATTCAGATAATAATATTTATGCAGAATAAGATTATAATATATATTCAGAATCATACTTATTCATTTAACAATATTTATTCTGAATCAGATTATAATATTTATTCAGAATCATTTATTCAGATAATAATATCTATTCAGAATCAGATTAATTTTTATTCCGAATCATTTATTCAGATTATAATATTTATTCAGATAATATTTATTCTGATAATAATATTTATTCAGATAATAATATCTATTCGGATAATATTATTAATATTTATTCAGATTATAATATTTATTCAGCCAATAATATTAACATTTATTCAGATAATAATATTAATATTTATTCAGATTATAATAAGATTTATTTTATTTTGATAATAATATTTATTCAGATTATAATATTTATTCAGATTATAATATTTATTCAGATAATAATATTAATATTTATTCAGATTGTAATATTTACTCAGATAATATTATTAATATTTACTCATATTATAATATTTATTCAGATTATAATATTTTATCAGATTATAATATTAATATTTATTCAGATTATAATATTTATTCAGCTAATAATATGTATTTTGTTCAGACAGTAATATTTATTCAGATTATAATATTTATTTAGATAATAATATTTATTTTATTCAGATCAGAATATTTATTTATTATTCTGATAAAAATATTCATTCTGTTAATAACGTTTATTTTATTCAGACAATAATATTTATTCTGATTATAATATTTATTAAGATAATACTATTTATTTTATTCAGATAATAATATTTTTTTTGATTCAGATAATAATATTTATTTTATTCTGATAATAATATTCATTCTGATTATACTATTTATTTTATTCAGATTATAATATTTATTTTTATTCTGATAATAATATTTATTCAGATTATAATATTAATATTTATTTTATTCTGATAATAATATTTATTTTGATTATAATATTTATTCAGAAAAATAATATTAATATTTATTCAGAATCAGATTATAATAACATTTATTTTATTCTGATATAATAATATTTATTTTTTATTCTGATTATAATATTTAATCAGATAATGATATTAATATTTATTCAGATGATAATAATCATCTTATTCTGATAATAATATTTATTCAGATTATAATATTTATTTTTATTCAGATTCTATTTAGTCAGAATCCGATTGTAATATTTATTCTGATAATAATATTTACTCAGAATCAGATTACAATATTTATTCTGATATTAATATTTATTCTGAATCATATTACAATAATATGTATTTTTATTCTGAATCAGATTCAATGTAAGAAAGTGAAGCTGATCTCTATCACATACAACTATAATATGTTCTCGTTAACTGTTGTATTGTTCTACGAACGCACATACAGATTAATACTCAAAACTTCATTCTGCAAATCCAGAAAGTGTCCCGTCTGGTCAGTAAGTTAAAAATGTATCCGTGATAACAGTGGATTATGACATCGTAGATAAACAGGATTAATTGGTTCTGATACAATTAAATATCCTGGTGGGACTTGAGGGGTAAATGAATATAAAATGTATCCTCGTTCAGCTTGATTAGATTTTTCAAGATCTACTTGATAACTGCCATCAGTGACGTCACAAACTAGATTGATCGCGATCGTTGATGTTATATTTACAATACCTGGCGAGACATGACGACCTCCACTGTATGGGTCGTTGTTGTGTTTGATAATAATCGCCGGTGGGGATATTTTTCTCCATGATTCAATGATCTTTGGAAAATATTCATCGACGATATCATTGACTGATTTTTTCAGCTCGTTGGCGTTAAATCCTGGTATTATAAATGTTGGTAATTGTTCTTCTGTTATTTTATAATGATTAAGAAATAATTCTTTAAGTGTCATAGAAATAGGCCCACCTTTTTCTTTTCCTTCATTCAGGATTACTATTTCAATGATAATTTTATGAACAAACTCTAAATCTCATGTAATCTGGTTTAGATGTTGTATCGTTTCAATGATCTGTTGTTTTACATCATAGCTGTAACATTGCGTTATACTGAAAACTAAATTTTGTAGATCACTGAGTACACGCTTGTGTTCAGATTTAAAATCTTCGGAAAATGAGTTAATAAATCTTTCATTGATAAATTCATCGTCTTTTCTGTTATCATCATATAAAGTTCTCATCATCTTAGGAAGCACTGTACCATCAGACGCAGTGAAATAGAGAATTTTACTTTCTACGTGCGCCCATGGAGTTCTTTTTCGATATTCTGGATACTTTATAAATATTCTTTTATCTGTGGTGAAATCAGCTCGTTTAGGTTCTGGTGGTCCTTGATAAACAGGTGCTACCTCTGGCCATCCTAATGCAGTTCTGATCGATGATTGATATATATCTACGGCGTAGTCGGGTGTTGATATTTCTATTGCAGCTAATAATGTTGGTTCGTGAACAACTATAGCTATTTTGGATTCTTTGCCTGTTATAGATTTAATCCGGCGCTGGAATTCATCATTGATCTGTTGGATTTGATAATTGTCCGTGGGAATTCCAACAACTTGCCAATCGGGAGTTCCATCAGATTTATTTTTATAAGAATAAACTAATGAATTATTTGCGGGTAACCCACCAAATGATTTTGATATAATATTTGGCCAACTGTAATAAACTCGCAGTTGTGCTAGTGCTATTTCTTTTGCTGGAATTGCAGTTGGAAAATTAATGTTAAATTCAGGATTGGTTGAACTTGCTGATATCATTGTGATTTTTGGCGGTGCTGTATTAGTGACGATCTGTTGTAGTAATGCGTTTGACATTATTAATAAATCAGGATTTTAAATCAAGGTAACTCTGATAAAACCGTGATTCATAACTCAGGAGCATTTCTGCGAATTTCTGATCTGATATTATTCCATTGCTGATTCCTGATGATATCAGCGATGATAATTTGGCTGTGTGCTTGTGTTGCCGCTGAGAGTAATATTTGATATTCATGCAATTTATCAGCCGCACACGTAGATATCTTTTTTGCAATTATATTAAGAACACCAGGAATTGTTGTTGTAGTTGAAGCAAAAATTGTTACAACTGCTGGTGATGCCATTGTTACCGCAGACAGTAATACACCGATTCCAGCGACTACGGCAGATGCAGAATAAACAATTATATCAGTAGCAATGACACGTCTACGATATTTTTTTTATTTTTACTGTATACTCATCTATGATATTTTTCAGTTGGGTCTGTAACAAACACACTTGTTCGTATCTGTGTTTGTTTGCCGACATGTATACTCACTATTAAGAAATCAATTGAGGTGTTTCAGCGACAAATTCCAGACACCACTAGTAAGAAGCTGCGGTTAATTTTTTATCAGATGGTTCCAGTATAAATATTTCTTCGGCATCTTTATTTAATACAATAGATACGGTTCCAGAAAAATCATCGGTTGAATGACGCCATGGATACGTGGTAAATATCCTAAATTTTGCAGAGCTGAACACGGACAGCCTGTACACACCAGTAACCGTCGCTGTATATCTGGTAGTGTTATTTTGCTGTGACCATTGTTGATGTTTATAGCACACTGATGATCTGTTTGTGAGGAATTGTAATCAGATTATTTTTTTTTTCAATTATATCAGGAATTCCACTGACAATATCGTTGATTTTTGTGTTAATTTCGGAGAGTTTTATGTCAACAACCGCTGAACTTCCAAAAAATTCATTAATGTCTCTGTGTATATTTCTACGAAAATTTAGAAATGTTTGTACGTGATTAGAAAATTCAGTTCTAAATACAATCATTCCATCGTTGATTGTCGTCAACGAAGTTGTCATCGGGATGTTGCTATTGTCGACGTATTTGTTCGTTGCAGCGTCAAAATCTGATTCTGGTGTTCTGAGATTATTAATTCCATTGTTGTTCATGTCGAGAAATGCACGCATCGTACCACCGTTAACTGATATAAACTTAGATTCTTGATCATCGACATATTTTTTGTTGCTGCGTCTGTGGGAATGACTCCGTTTCCAAGGTCGGTAATTTTGTTTTGTTTCATGACAATAATACCAGTAAAAGTATCGCCGGTTTTCTTAGCATAATTGTTGATTGAATTTCCAGAGTCCTGTATTCTACCGTTTTCATTAAATACAACAATATTATCTTTGAGCGCGTTTGTAATTCGTATGAGGATATCTGTCAACGTAATAATATTTGATTTTAATCGTCCTTGTTTATCCTGGAAAATAACAGCTTCATTACTATTTACACTTGCAAGATTTAAAAGATCATCAATTTCATTCCTGAGATGATCAAGAGTTGCATACTTAGATAAATCATCTGTTTGTTGGCTTTTAGTCTTAGCTGATCTTCCGTAAATATCTACCATTATATTTACTAATACCTGTTTAAAACGTCGACGACGATGTATACTCGTGCACGACTTTATGAGGTGGTGTTGTTGATGATGATACAGCGTTGAGCACAGCGAGTACTTCACGGCCACATATTGGCGGATCAGTTATTTTTTGTGTTGGTAATGTTGAATACCAGATTGGTGTATTGACATTATTAACATATTTTAAAAATTCTTTTGCCGGAGGTAGTCCATACGAATCGAAATAAACAATTCCATGTGGATCAATCGCCTATGCAACCCAATGAGTACCTGGTCCTGAGTTTTCATCGAAATCTATGATACAGGTTTCAATATTGTTTGGTTTGTGTGGTAATTGATCATGCATAAAAACACCTCTGAAATTTTTTATATTTAGTATTTGAGCAGCATCAAGTAAATCAAAATTGGACATGGGGAGAATCAACGAAGTGTTCCTGGCAGTCTTAAACCTTTTCCGTACCGGGTTCCTGGCAGTCTTAGACCCTTTCCTTTTTTTTTTTTGATTCCTCGCCCTGTTGCTTTCTTTAGTGCCATCCCAGCAGCAGTTCCAACAGCACCAAGTGCAGCTGCTTTTGCAACAGCTGGGGCTGCAGCGGCTATTATTCCTGGAATAGCTGCGAGAAGTGGAAATATACCACCCGTCTTAGCGATGTCTTTAATGGCACCCGTAGAAAGATTAAGTCGTATGCCGGTCTTTGATCGTTTGGCTTCATTGAAGTGCCTGAGCTGACGTTTATTTGAACCACCTTGGATTTGTTCTTTTTTTAGTGATATTTTTACTCCACAGTTCTCTTTTGATACTGATTGTAGTTTTCTAATCTGACCAGGAGTCAGACTGACACTAACATGATGATATGACATTATAATATCATGAGCGATTTAATTACATGTTTTCCACTGAGGCATCAATGACTCAAATTCGTCCACCAACACCTTCAAGTAATATTGTTTCATCTGAGAGTATGACAGCGATTGCTCTGTAATTAGGAATTGCTCCTCTTGCCATACGAGCTCGAAAGTGTATATCAACGACAGATTGTCTGAATAAATACAAGTGTTCCATTGAGAAATAATAGATTGGATACAGATGTGTAAAATCAAACTGAGATATTTGTAAGCCAGTATCAATATTTTGATCACGTCCCATGAACGTCATCAAACGATGATACACACGTGTAACATGATTATTTTCAAAACTCAATAATACTACTTCAGATGGTATTGATGTCCATTTATCCTCAAAGAAACCTCACCAACCCCAAGCGGGTCAAATATCATTATACTACGTGTTTGTGAGTTTACTCGTGCAGCATCTTGGAAAGCAACAAATATATGTCGCGGTGCAGAAACACCTTGTTGTGACGCTTTCTGCTATGTGAATAAACCATCAATATTACTTTGAATAGCATCTGTTGTCATAGTCAACCATGATAATGTCGATTTACCGCCTTCTTTCATAAACGAGAGTAGCAGTTCTTCTTCATGTATTGTTGGAGTCATTACTGGCATCCACAAAGAAAGTTTTGTTAATATTACTTTACCACCATCGCCGACAGGCGCATCATCATCAGTAGCCTTTCGTAAGAGTACAACTGTATGCTTGGCTCCGAAAATGACCTTTCTGACATTTCGGAAAAATCCAAAAATATGTTGCATATGAAAATATTCTTCTTCCACCTTTCAGCATTGAATCCCAAGTTGAAATCCGTATTAGCAGCATGAACCACCGTCCACACATCAGCGTCAGCGTTGTCAGCATTGTTTCGTGGTCGTCTTATATTATACTGTCTATTGTCAGGATGGTCAGAAGTATCCTTGACAAACATCATTGACGGATCAGCTGATCTTGAATAATCATCGGAATATCTTGCTAGAACTAATATCGTCGTGGCAACGTCGACGTCGTTATGGCATATTTCAATGTTTCTTCCGTCAATTATATATGTTACACTGTTGAATAACGCTATAATGCCATTATTAACAAAGCCAACTCTGACATCAGCTCCATATTCAATATTATCTGTTTTCAGAATTTCACCTTCTACTTCAATGAATGCTTCAGCGGGTAAGAAATATCTGCTTGTATCCTGAACTTGCAGCTCAATTCGCCCACGCTGATTTGGCTCACGTGCGTCATAAGAATAATACTGATAATCGCGTATAGACTCATCTTTGAGTACTGGTGCATCCATATCAAATGCTGGATCAGATACGCGTTTGAACATCTTTATTATATTTACTATCGTCTAACACGAAAACCACTTCCTGCTATCAGACTAGCAGTTATATTTTTTTCTTTTTCACCAGCTAACTCTGCCAGTTTTTGATTTGCAGCTTGATTTATTCTTTTACTAACACTCGCAGGTATCACTTCAGTGCTGGGTAATTTTACTGATTGCGGTTTTCGTCGTATTAATCGTGCTAGTCTATCTTTGATTGCTGAGAATGCTTTGCTGGCAACATCACAAGCAGCACCAATACCTTTATCACGAACAACATCAATAGCTTTCATCCCCAGTTGTTTTACAATCGGTATCGCCTTTGGGGCTATCCTTCTAAATAGACACTGAACAACATCACCGAGTCCATCACCGTAAATTGCTTTATAGGTTGGTAATCGCGAACTTATCATTCTGGCCATTACAGATCCACGTTGAGCATTGTGTATGATCATCTTACTTTTATTCACTGCATCTAACTGCATACCTTCAATCAATCACTGCGGTAATAATCATCAACGATTTCATCGATGAGAGCCCGGTAAACATTAATATCCATGATACCACCTGTAAATAATCGTTGGCAAATATCAGCTGCTTCATTAATGATTTCTGGGGAATTATTACCGGCTCGTTTTCCTTCAATGAGGATTTCTAACCGATCAACATCGGCAAGGACATTATTGGGACATGGAGTAATAAGACAACTTCCCCTGGTACCTGTACCAATACCACTAGCAGTTGTTTCTTCTTCCTCAGTAAAATCTGGGCTGTATTCCGGTGAGGGCGCTCTTTCAGCCTCTCCGACTTGTCTCTCAAAATTTTCAAAATCACCTCTATATTTATCGGTGATTCTAGGTATACCATGAGACTTTCGAAATGCAAAAGGAACCCAATTTTTTTAAACACTAGCGGTATTTGGATCTAATAATTTATCACGACGTGGATATCCTGTTGCGGCAAACGTTATAGGGTTTTATCGAAGCATCCTACGACCTTCTTCGGAACGTCGGGCTGGTGGTTTTGATTTTGGTTTTGATTCTGGCGTAACAAGATCCTTTACATCGCCAACCTCCAAACGAACTTTGTTAACACTCTCAACTACTTGTTGTACTTCTTCTTGTAATTGTGGCTGAGCAGCAGCTAATTGAGCTGGAAGTTCTCGTAGAATTTTTTTGTTTCCTTAGTTCGCTCTGCTATTTTTCCAGTTGCTTCAGCGGTTTTCTCCAACTTGGGAAGAAGTCCTTTAGTAGTCTTTCTAATAGGTTTAAACAATTCTTCTGCATCTTCTGCAAATCCTTCTTTATATTCCTGACGCGCTTGTAGTTGCTGTTTGACAGCATCACGGACAGGTAAATATTTCTTAATTGCCTCTAGTCGTTCTCGAGCTAATCTTGCTGAGTGAGCTTCACCAATCATTATTGATATAATAGTTATTTAATTACAGCAGCAAAAAGGGTGCGACCTAAAGTAGGTTGTCCAGGTGAGTAAACAAACACGCGTGGAACGAAGGTCAAAAATGAAGAAACCCAGTTGGTGGGGGTATATAACGTTGTTGACTATTGAGACCATAATTTTGTTTTAATGAGTAACAATCCAAGCAGGTGGTCTGTTCACCCTCTCTGCTGCTTTTTTGGAGTTAGTAAAATCTTAAGTAAAAGGAAAGTTTTCTTTTGCAATATATTTCAAAATACAGCTTTCAGCTGCAAACGTATATGGCAGTCAACACATGACTTTGTCTTTTTTCTCTAAAATGTTCAGAATACTCATATAACATAAATGAATATACAGATACGAAACAGGGTACTGATCACATGAAACGTTAACAACACTGCTGTCATTAATGTGATGTTTGGGGTGCAACTAATCTCAAGGAATTCTTTTAAAAGAGAAAGGAAAAATACCCGAAAACAATGTTTAAAATAAAAGATTCTTTAAATTGTCTTTTAGGTTCAATTAGAGTCGTTATAAATTTACAAGTGATTCCATCAAGATGTAAACAAATGATTATCACAAGGTTCATTGACACTGATGAAATACTGACAGTGCATTGGCGCAGAAGTTTTCTGTTTGGGTTTGCTGTTATAAAAGAACATCCCTCATGCTGCTATGATATGAAATTTGAGTACCTGTAAGCGCATGCCTACTAGAGCTTGGTTTATCATGTTTGTGCAATGAGTGATTTCTCACATATACATGTACCTTGGGTGGGGATCTCTATTTAAACGTAGTCAAGCTACAGAACTGTTAAATTTAAATTATTTGTCCTTCGAGAAAAAAAATAGTTATCGGTGTCTAAAAAATTCCAAGCCAATTCCCACAGCAAAATATAACAATGTTTATCTTCGCAGGATCTACCCTCCTCTACTTTTTCCAGCTTAATAGAAGCTTGATTCTCCATTTTAGACTAGATTTGTGAAAAGTAAGTTTCATGTGTTTTTAGTGATTAATTAGAATTTTTCAATTAGTCATGAAGTTGTAAGATTTAATCACTTCTTTGTAGCTGTCGAAAGTAGGGAAGCAAACGTAGCTCAGTTGGTAATTGCGTCGTAATCGTTATCGTATGCGTCGTAGGTTCGATACCCGAACATGCCAGTTTGGGGTCGGCCGCCTTGGTGTATCCTTGGGAAAGGCACTTAGCCCTATTTCCTCAGCATGGCATAGCCAAAAATTTGCTAAAAGTGCCGTTTAAATCAACAAAAAAAATCTATAAAGAGCCTCATGTGTTTTCCAGTTTATTTGTTCTCCCAGTTTCCGTTAAGGTCAATTGCTTTTTGTCTTTGCTATTGATAAAACAAATGTGAAATAATTTTTGTGATTGGTACACAAAAACGAAAAAGACAGGAATCTCAGAGCAATATAAGGTATTTCATTTTTTCTTGTATTCCGTTAGTTTTACTGTTATAACTGCCAATCACGAAGTATAAACAGAAAAACATAGAAATAACGGCTTGATTAAATGTTTCGAGAAAAGCAAACGTCAGTATACGTAGTGCAAGGGAAATAATTAATTTCCCTTGGTAAATATCGTAGCAATTAAACAGCTAAACAGAATCATTATCTACAGAATATAAATAAACTGTAACCAATGAAATAAACTACTATAAAATATAATGGTAAGTAAAGTAAATAGTTTTATGGAACACAAGTGTGCTTTCCTAATGTAAGCCTATATTGATAAAATGTTTTGGTTTTTGTTCCACCGTTCGTTTTAATTGCCTAAACAAGATTCGATTTTCAGACTAATCTCTCCATTATACGAAATCCGTCAACAATACTTTCGTCGTTTCGTAGATTTGATTTCTTGCTGATAATGTACTGTCATTTTCCCCTTGCCACCTATTTTGCTCATGAATTCCTTATTGCAGTAACTCTGTCAATGAGCATTAATCACCAACAATAACACGACATCCCAAAAACTCCCTAATCGAAACAAAATCGATTAGCGTCTGTCTGACGTATCTTGGTTGATCATAAAACTGACATAGCATAAAATTTACGAGATAAATCTAAAATGGCCAGACAAGGGTACTAAACGGATTATATGACATTGTTTTTTCTCTGTTCTATCCTGATCTACTGACATGTGTATGTCATTTTCATTTGGATTAGCCGACGTGGTGTGAATTATCTTGATTTGTTTGTGAGAGCATAGTTAGATATTTTGGTTTAACAATTTGGAAATTAAACCACTGTTGATATTTAAACATTGCTTTAAGAAACAGAACAAGAGGTAAATGAAAGTTATAAAAACTTTGCTCAGAATTAATCTAGGTTGCATCTGGACTGACGTTTAGAGATTAAGCGACACCGACGGTGGATCTTATACTGGCAGACACCAATCTAAAAGAGTAAGCATGATTATGATCTCCATAGTTTATGAAAAGATACAGCTCGTAGTAGCGCTGAAAATCAGTACCAAAGAGTTTTTGTAGGTCCGTTTCACCATATGAAGGATACACAAGAACAGAAACGTTTAAAATGTTCCACTTCGTGATCATTCGCCAATATTTCATTTAGGTGACACTGTGTCACATTTCCCTTAAGTCTTTCGTTCAGAGTCGTGTTTCCCTGTGATGATAAGGTTCGAGTTGGTGTTGGATCGCAATTCAGCTTTCTCCAAGATGAAGGGTTCCCTTGAGCTGACGTTACGTCTTATACTTTGTCTCCATATTGGGACCGACTCTTGTTATCGAAAGTCTTATTGTCTGTCATTTATTTTTCTTCACAAGAGCTGATGCTCACTTTGGTCCAAGCCTTGGAAAAGGCTGTGAAACACCTTTTGCTAACAATGGTCCGTCTTTGTGGAGTAATAGTGCCGGCCATACTACGTAGTCAACTGTATCACCAGAATTTACATAATGTTTGTATCTATTCGTATCGAAACGACTGCCCTGGATGGGGTCTTAGGCAAGAACAACAGGTTCATCTTGTATTGACATAAGCCAGCAAAGTTGGAAGCATTAGTAGTAGTCGTAGTAGTATTTTTAATAGTACTAATAGTAGTCATAGTAGTGGTACTTATATTCAATCATGATGTCCTTTGAATAAAAGATTTTCATCTGTAATTGTTATTATATTTATGATTTTCTGTTGTTATAATCAGTAAGTGTATAATGTTATGACATTATCATTTAATGAAATAAAGAAAATATGTCATTGCAATAAATATGCAGTATTTAGATAAATAGATTGAACAAACTTGTTTTGTTTATATTTATTTTTGCTGGTTAAGGGGTAGGAATAATACCATTATCCTTTTCAATTAACAAACCATAAATCAATTCTCTTACTTTAGCTTCCTTCCTGACATTTGCAACTCATTTCCCACTGTTTGGAAACAAATTGTGTAATTTCTAATTTCAGTAATTTCTAGAAAAATCATTGATTTAGTAGGCAAGTAAAAATTTATGTCAGTCCAAAACCAGTTTTTCTTGTTTTGGAGGAGTGATTAGGAAAATGTCATAAAACATTAAGTCTTACAAAATTTTAGCATAAACAAACATGTATAAAAAAATTATACTATATAACTATGGAATAATAATCGCTTCACAACACTGGTTCCACCACAATCATTTTCTGATGCAAAGATATTTGGCCCCTCTCCTCTAGTATTCTTTCAGACGAATATTATACCCACAAAAATTATTACACTTTAGAAACATTAAAATGATTTGGAAATGATTGAGGCTCATATAATTGTTTTTTTTTTTTTTTGCATAGAAATATTGCAAATAGTTTCAATTATAAAATCATAAATCAGTTCAGTTACTGGGCTTCCATCGCGACTGTGGGCAACATTCCCACTGTTTGGAAATGGTTTCTAATTTCAGTAACTGTTAGAAACATCATTGATGTAGTAAGCAAGTTTAAAATGTTTATGTCAGTCTAAAACCGACTTTTCTTCATGTTGATTAGTGCACCGGAAAATGATAAAAATTCAGTATGAAAATACTGAATATAAATAAACTTGTATAAAGTTATAATATCTAATTATGGAAGAATAACCGCTTCACAACACTGGTTCCAATACCGTTATTTTATGATGCGGACATGATTGGCAACCCTTGTATAGTTTCATTTTAGATGAATAGCATATTGATAAAAAATGTTACCTTGCACGACATAAAAATAAAATTATTTTCAAATTGCGCATTGGTTTTGAAAACTGAGCAGTTACTAATTTTATTTCAAACCGTAAATTGACAGCTGTTAATATTATGGATATTAGTTCTTAACAAACAAAGAAGAAAAAAAAAAAAACTTCGGGGATTCGAACTTGGTGCGACAATTTGGCACATTAATACTATACTATTTAAGCTATTAAAGCTTGTCTTGTTGTATGTGTATATCACGCTGATGACACATTTATTCCAAGCAGATTTACATAACTGCAGACCATCCTTTATTGTTTGCCCAGTTAATGCTTTAATTTTAAAAAATTAATATTGTTATTATATAAAGAAAGACCCATTGAACAAGAATTAATGAAAAACTACGCTGGTTGTAACTGTTATTTCCACCTGGAAATTGACAGATTGATTTTAAAGATTACGTGTACGGAATTACACTATAATAGTGAGTGAATTAAACGTAGCAAACGGTATTGTGATGGAATTGAAGAAAAACCACTGTTATTTATGTATAAAATAAATAATATATATGTACTTATCCTATTATTTACAGCATGCTTTTGCAAAAAAAAACCTGGCAACGTAAAGTTACAATTCCATTTAATTTTTACTCCACGTAATCTTTGTTTACATATAGTTCCAAATGCCTCTTCAGCGCCTCTTCGAAAAATCGTGTTCCCAAGGCAATTTAGAAAGAATGAAGAGAGGAACGCAGAATATGGTGATTTATACATCGAATAATACAATGAGACACAGAGTTGTGATATTTACAAGAATTTTTTCCATATAAAAACGGGGGCAGAAAATGGCCCTTATTCAATATAGTCCTTTCCTTGGTAAAGTTATATAGAATCTATGTTGGGATTTGGACCGAGACAAGGAAATCCCAGTCAAGGGGTTACATTATTTGTCTCCCCACGAGGCTTGACGAGTGGGGAGACATATAATGTAACCCCACGACTGGGATTTTCTTGTCTCGGTCCAAATCCCAACGTAGATTCTTTTTCTCACCCAATATTATCCTTTAAAGTAAGAAAGAATACCGTTACTTGTTCAGTATAGTTCACGCGCCAATGTTTACATGCGGTGCATTAATACAAATATGTTAATGAGGACTGTGGCGTGACGTGTCATCCGAAGTACACAGTTTTTATGCGTGAGTCAAAACAAAATAACAACATTAAACGTTGCATAGTTTTTAGGTATCATCACATTTAATATATGGATGTTATATGAAATTAACAATAAATACTTAATATTTATTACAAGAAAATATTTCATTTTCATTAGTTCCAATTTAGAAAATTAAATTGTACATAATGAAACTGTACTCGGCCCACAGCTCTGTTGTAGTGTAAATGCATGTAGCATGAGTTTCCGTGCTTGGGTTATTCGCGGGTAAATAGAGATCCGTGTCACTATCGCTATCTTTAGAGGAGGTGAAACTGTTTGTGACATACTTGTGTTGTAATTAATATTGATTGTAAAAGTACCTCCGTGTATAAAGGACCCTCCAAATACGGACCCCAGCTGATAACCATGTGCTAAACTTTCAAGTTTACTGATTCGTTGAAAATTTATTTTTCTCTCTTGGAAATATGGCAAGTGTTACAGTGAAATTTGCTTACGGATTAATGTGTTGACGGATAAATGATTCCTTCTGGCTGGTAAGTGCATTATTTGTCGTTAAATATTTTAGGTATATTTTTGATTCAACTGGGGCGCAATGGAGATGCTTAACAAAAATAGAATAAAGCATGTTTGACATAACACATTTCTGGCTGTTACTAAGTTTTCTGTAGTTGTTAACAGCGTTGGAAGAATATGAAGTGTATAGGTCTATAGGCTATGTGCATAGATCAGTGTTTTCTGTCATAGTGCATTTCGCACAGCATTGAGAATTTTATCCTGTCTGTAGCACAGTCAATTTTCAGGTCAGCGTCATTAAATGTAGCTAATAGTATATAATTTGTTTCACACGAAGTATTCAAAAATAGTTAGGTAGCTTTAGCTACATTTAATGACGCTGACCTGAAAATGTACTGAGTCAGGCTTGCAGATAGGATAAAACTGATTATGCTGTGTGGAACGAACTATCGTAATACCAAAAAGCTCAACATCGTGTGCGTGCATGTGTCTGTCTCTCTCTCGAAATGTTTTGTATGGTGTTTTCTCAAAAATGGAGTCCTTAAATTACTATGTTGTTTTGTTATATATTTGTTTGTTTGTTGTTGTTGTTGTTGTCGTTGTTGTTTGATTTTAGAACAACTACGTCAGGCATAGCAGAAGACAACAAAGGTTTATTTTTTAAAAGTAGTCCCTAGCGCGTGGACAACTAGACCGAGACAACCGGACTGAGATAACTAGACTGAGATAAGAAAAGTAAGGTTAGCAAAACAGCTAGATTTCTCTGTCGCATGGGTGAGAAAGGAATGTATCCAATTTCGAATAAGTGTGGAATTTCAAAATTATGCCTCTTTCACCAGTTTTCAATCGAGGCGTTCTTCAGGTATCAGTTGTCAAAATCAAAGAAAAGAGTGATCCAAACTTTTGATCTATTTTCTTCCTTGCTTGCTTCAACCGGAGTCACGTCTATTCTTTATTTGGTTAGAGTTATTGTAACCATCGATTACACGGTAGGAATGCCTACCTCAGTAATTACAGCTGTGATAATACCACTTTCTTTAATATTTTTGACAGGAGATTGTATAGAATTAGCAATGACCTTAGCATCGTCCCTAACACGTCGACTGTATGGGTTATTTTAGATTTATTTTTATTTATTTACTTATTGTCCTATCTTGTTGTAACCATATTGGAAGTAATTTTACTGAAATATTTTTGACTGCAGTTTTACATTGGTTGCTTTAATATATGTATAATAATAACTTGTTCTTGAACCAGGATTCAGACTGCAAACATGTCGATCTGAAATACAAGCATGATACCATTTGAGCTATCGAGTATACTAACACATACTTTCATAAAAACGTCAAATGCCTAAGTCATATTTTTAAGTATACATTAAAAATTGCAGAGAATGTCAAAGGGTGGATATGTAATAAATAAAAACTACGCAAGTGGTTTGTTCCGAGTCGGGGGAAAGAACTCGTTTGATACGGCGTAGGAACATACGCCTCAGCCTGGCGGCTTCGACATATTCCTACGCTCTATCAAACTCGTTCTTTCCGCCCACTTGGAACAAAATACATATGTAGTTTAGTCTGTATATCCATGGAAATACGAGCTGAATGCTTTTCCTCTGGATTCTGTGGCAGCTGACACAGACTGGTTTGGACAGGTATCTAAGTCGCGACCCATGGATAACAAATGCAGACATATGTACGTATACAGATATACATACATTCCATATGACAGAATCAAGAACAAAAACACAAGCAAAAACAATGTACTTTCAAGTCTACTGTTGATAATATTCAGATAGAATTTTAAGCATCTTTTTAATTTTTAAAAAAATTATAATGATCCTGAATGGAAGTTTTATTCTTTTATTTTCGACTCCCGCAATATCATCACATGTATTAAATCAGTTTTTACATTACAATTTCAATTATCATGAGAATGCTTCATAAACGATTGATGTCACACGGAACATGGAAACATTTGTATGTTTACACCTAACTCGTACACAGTTGTGGCAGTGTCACACGAGTTACGCGTCTTTGATCTTTATAATTCTAAGATTAGTTTATGTGTTGTAGTTTCAGTGACGATAGAGTACATGTAAAACAATAAAGCATGTGTTAGCTTTTCCCTGTATATAACTTAAAATCGAACAACACTGTGAGGTTCGTCATTCAAAAGTTATTTTTCTATCTCGAATTCATTCACGCTTCCTGGTCTACTCATATAAAATTTCGTTGCGAAAGCAGAGCTCGTTCCACGATGACTTTCTAACGGTGTTTCACGCAGCTGAATTTATGCAGCGATTTCTTACGTATATTCTACTGAACTTCAACGGTACAAATTCGCCACATGTACGTTCTCAGTCGCCTTTATAGACATAAGTAGTCTTGGTACAGTAAAAGTTAGGAATGTGTTACAACATATCTGGAATGTAGCACCAACATGTATGAACTTTCCTTGCCTATAGCATATATCTGTATACGAGTAAAGGGACGAAAATCGAATCCAATCTGAAGAGTGGAATCAAAACAACACTTACGTGCAATTTTTTGGCTTGTTTTGACAATATGTACATAAGTACAATAGACAGAAGCAAAAATCCGAACGAGAGAAAAATAACATCTTCTAGAGATTACATAAAATAAGAAAATTAAACTTGTAGTAAAACCTGATGAAATAAATGTAATTCTATTAGGAAGACACATCCCCCCCCCCGTTGTATCCTTTTGAATATGCAGATAATTCCATAGTATACATGTTTTGCCTATGTGCTCGGATTTGTGTATTAAACTGGTCGGTTGGGCAACTTTTCCTCTGTCTCCATTGTGTTCAATTACTATTTTTGTAACAGAATTTACGTACAGCTGAGAAAGAAATCGACTTTACATGTTTATGAAATAGATAATTTTATCTCTTTTTCAAATTAGGCACTTTAAGAATAATATAAGAGTATGGTCTGGTAGCTTTGAAGATCTTATTAAACATGAAGTGCGTTATTTTCAAGAGCAAGCCATCGATTCTTTTTCTGGTCTATCTCAATATAGGTCAACAATGGAATTCATTTCTTCAAGAATCAAACAATTATGATAAACAGATTCCATTTATACAAATACTAATGTGGAAATGTCATTATTCTTTGTGTTTAGCCTTTTTGTACTATGTTGTAATAGCCTTTTTGTACTATGTTGTAATTTTTAAAAAATTTATTTGAATACGCTCTTTAAAACATATCTGGAGAAAGAGCATGGTAATTTACATTGTATGTACTATACTATATATGGGCAGAGATACAGTTCTTTATATCCTTCCAAACTAACCTTGGGATATATGTCAACCAATTAATAATCATCTAAATATATAATGCAACTGACAATATATTAAAGATTTTTAATCATTACTTTCGAATAGTTAATCAAAGGACGAATGCGTTCTTTTTCTAATTTGTCTCTGCACTATAGTAGGCATGGACGGTTCGGAATCTACGCAGACGACCTTGTGTATAATATGTTGAGGTCGTCGAATTTCATGGTGTGCACCTGAGTAATCACCGCCTTTATTATGCTATCTTTTCAAAGTCTGTTTTTTTTTTTTTTTAATTATAA
>JAECUM010050975.1:0-12119 GCA_016617855.1 Megalonaias nervosa | reverse complement strand
GTACTTGACTAAGTTTGACAGGAATGTGTTCTGTAATGAAGGTCTTTCAGATTTGTTCAAATGATGCCAGTTATCCATCAAATATCACTTATTTCGTTAAAGATGCAAAACCTTAAATAATTTTTTTTTAAAAAACTGCTCAACAGATGTTGACCAAATTTGACAGAACGCATCCTGAGTTAGACGGCAATGAAACCTTTAGGAATTATGCCAATCCAACATCAAATACGGCTGATATTACTAACAGTAGAAAAACTATACAGATACAACTAAAACAGCACCCAACAGAATTTGGCCAAGTTTAACAAAAATTATCATTCCTCGATCGTCTTTTTTCTTTTGTTAGACTGATGCTTGTCTGCAATCAAATGTGGCTGTCATTACTAAAAGTAGTAAATGCTTTAAATGACTCAAAACCACTGACAAAATTACACCGAATTAGCAGTAGGCTTCCTGCTTAGATGGCTTTCAAATTTATACAAATAATGCAAATCCACCGTCAGATATGGCCATCATTATAACCTAAAACTTACTTCTCAAAACCCAATAAACAGAATATGACTGAATTTGACCTAGAGCATCCTGTCATTTGAGATTTCGTTTTGATTATTTTATTAATGCGACTGATTTTTGGCGTGAAATAGTACCTCTGTTCTAAAATAGAAATTCCTTTGAACGTCTTGTCAAATGTCACTTCATGGAACTTCACCAAATTGGACGTGAACGGCTTTTGAATTTGTAAAATCATGTCACTCTAGTATCAAATATGGGTGCCGCGGCTATAATGATGATTCCTTTTGTCATAACTGCAAGCAGAATTTAGCCAGATTTGACAGCATCCTAACCAGAAGACCATTTCATATTTAAAGGTAATACTGGCGGGCCATGAAATATTGATGAACATGTGAAAGTTATTAAAATCTTGGAAACAACTGTTTTCATAAAATGTACAGTCAACAACATTAGAAGACTATTGTACAGAAAGCATCATGTTCACCACCAATTGTTGTCCAATTGCTTCCGCGTTAGGCTTTTATCACAATGTTAGTCAGGTACATGAACTCATACCCACTTGGGCAACATCCTGTAGTTAGTTAATGTGACTTCAATATATTTTAGTCCAAACTTCCCCAAGATTAAAATGTTACATTTGCAGTAAAATTATGTTTCAAAGGAAAAGTTTGATATCGTGTTTTATGCCTCCACACAGCAACCAGGTCATTTAGAATTAATGCAGTTGGAGTAAAGTGCGTTGCCTGCGAACACACTATGATAGACTACACGAACTGGTCCAATGGTAGGATCGGAACGTGCACCCTTTCAAATGCAAGTACGTCACATGCTAATCATCGAACCACTGTGGCTCGTGGCTCAATTACTCTCATGTTATGAGATGCAAGAGGATGTATTGGGCAGTTGTAAATGGAGCATGGCAATAGCATAGATACAGCAACGAAAAGTCTTTGAAATAACCAAGCAATATCCATTTTAAAATGAAATTAAGCAGACAATATAAATCAGCATAACTCAATATAACAATCTAAATGAACAGTCCAAAGATAATACTATAAATAAGTGTACTACACCGTGTCCGGGTGGTCCAAAGCGCACGCCGGTACCGATCACTGCCATCTCCTCTCTGTCCAAGGGTTTGAGTCTCGAATTTGGTCAATATGGATATGTGAGAAAGCATCCCAGTAGCTTCACGTGCGTTACTGGTTCTTAACAGGGTTCTTCCTCCACCATTTATACTGGCCACAATATATAGCGTAAAATGCGCTCAAACGTTTGTGTTAAATTGAAGCAACAAACAAACAACAAACTGTCTGGACCGATCCATGCAAATTCAATTTACTAAGAAAAATGCAATGTCACCACTTACGGGAATGACTTTATTGCTCATTATATAATGTGTTTAAAATCGTTACTTTATCCACTGAGGACATCTGGTTATATATTTGTTGTCGTCTCAGTGATGGTCTAGTAATGACATGGTGGTCCGAGGATTATTATGGCAGAGAGGTGTGACATGTCACTGCTAGGCCATCAGTAATAATGATGCGTGTTCCTTCACCATAAAGTTTAAAATTACCAACTCCAGAAATTACCAAATGCAAATGTATTGATGAGTTTAACACTGGTGATTGACTAGCACAATTTTAAGTTAAGTTCGTAAGATCTACCAGCTGCCGAGGTTCACATTTTTAGTCTTATGTGCTATCATAGATTCGATCCCTTGCTTCTTGGCAAATATAGTAAGCATGTCATCTGACTCTTCCGTGACATCACTGGACACTATCGGAAGACAAAGGAGTTCACAGATGTTTGACAATAATATTGATTTTAAGAAGATATAGTGTCCACTTGAGACCATGGGTTGCGGATCTGTTTGGAAAGCAGAGATATTCATCGGTGCATTTTCAACATAGTATCCTAGCCAGCAATCCTGACCTTTTTCCGGAAACAAATGGTTATGGGAACTAGTAACTTATGGTCACCCAGTGTATATAAGAGAAACAAACGATATGTAGAGTTCTGCAAAACAATACCGACAACTTCAAATGCCTCTGGCTTTGATAAACCCCTTTGTATATATTTATATACTTATGTAGGGTTGTGATACATAACTATCTATAGCTGCATTGGGATGGAACAGATTAATAATAAACTGTGTCAGGCAAGCACAGAGTTACATATGGCTAGCTTGGTGAAATTCACTACTGGAGGACACGCATATACGACTTGCTATGGTCCTATCCAGAACGTTTGTGTGATAGTAGCAGTACTAAAAGGCTGAATGTCGGGTCTGCCAGAGCACATAACGGGGTATTAACAATTTGTTTCAACATGCGGAACATCACTGTACGTGAGACATTCAATATTGTTCGTGCTGGACCATACCTTGCATTTTACCTAGTATAAATACTTCCAAGTACATTAACAATGCTTTTATTACTGGATTTCGTATTTAAATTATTACCCTACAAATGAAAATGGCTATATGTGTATCCAAATAATGAAAATAATAATCCTTTTTAAGGTATGTACAATCAAATTCTCAAATCCACACCAGTTGCTGAAATATTAGGTAACGAACACATACATGACCTGTATGACTTTTATTTAGTGCCAACTGTATTAACATTAGGTCGTTTGTGGTATTAGTTTTTGAATATTTTAATTATAAAAACCCAGTGTTGCTCGGAATTGTTTCCAGCTGTACTTTGCATAGACGATATTTAAATTTACTTGTCCTACCAGCAGTAATTTCGGTCTATCTAGCCATTACCCTGCCTTAAACATTTATATAAATGTATGTAACATGATTAGGTTGGTTGCATATTCGTATGTGTCTGACTGTGTCACAGCGGTTAACGTAACTATATGGTTCTCAATACAGCAATCACTTTTTCAGACGTTGAAAGTTAGATGTTTGGAATCGAAGATGTTGCTGATTTTGTTTGCACAGATTGCTTAACATATATGCAGATTCAAATTAAAATAATATAATATATATATATATATATATATATATATATATATATATATATATATATATATATATATATATATATATATATAAAATCAAATGTGTTACGTGTAGGCCCGTACAAAAGTAACAAAAGAAAAGAGTGAAACCAACAAGCCTTTTAAATTTAACAAAAATGATTTATTTCCCTAGAAAACAATGTAAAATTAGGAAATAGGACTTACGGCTTGTGAATATAATCCAAAAACTAATCCTAAAGTTGAAAAATATAAGTCCTATCACTAAACAGTTCTAATTGAATCCAGGTTCGAATCTCGATGAAATTCCAATATGGAAGGCGATGACGTCAGATGAGGTCGTTTACCAAATAGCAACAATTCCTCGTTGAAACACAATTAATAATGTTCTGTTTAGAATTCCAGAATAAATTTCCACTGAATGTTTTTGTCCCAGAATTTTCATAAATATGAAGCACTTGTTTAGTTTTCTGGAGAATAAATTATTAAATCCAAAAAATAGATGAACTTCAAACAATCTGACATCAACTATAGAAGAAACACCTTGAGCTCTGAGGTCTAGGAATGCGACTGCTGAAATGTTATTGAGCTATTAGTATTAAACCCAACTAAAACGTCATTTCAGTCCCGCGTGATGGGTCACGTGATCTCTTAACATTGAACAGCGCAATACAAAAATGCCATTTATCACGTAGCTAGAACAGCCCTATCTAAGAATCTAATTCCTACACTGGAAATAAATTAAAAAAGAAAGTTTGTATACAACTGAGCTAACACTTGGGGCCGAAAATGACCTTGGTAATAGCCAATCGTATTCATCCGATGTTTACAAGATCTATGAACCAGGGTGAGCTAAAAATAATGCTGAAGTAACTGTATAATCTAATCGAGTCAAGTTAATTTTCCGAAAAAGAGATTCAAATCCAATGAAAATTATCATTACAATAAAATGTAATGAAACAAAAATAAAATAAATAAGATTTTTAAAACTAACACACAAGCAATTTAATTACATATACGTAACAAATGAAATAACACTCTTTACTTATTTATTATTTCTAATGAGATTGGTGAAATATCGGCGCAGAATAGTTTGCAAAACGATCCGTAAATGTGCTCCATTAAATCCTTGTACAAAAAGATCGACATTAGGAACCGACCATGTCATTTTCAAAACAGAGGGGTGCGGGCTCGTTCGAACTGAAGTTTGCTTTCATCTTTTCCGCAGTACAATTTAGCATTTAGCATAAAAAAGGACCCAAAAAAACCCAATACACTATTTTTAATATAAATTATAGGAAGAATCTTTTAAGCTATGTAGCAGCTGGAAATTATGAATAAAAAGCTACAACAACAGCAATAAAAAACACTAACCAGAAGGAAATGATGAAGTCGGTTCAATCTTATTAAAAAGAACAAACGTTATTAACCGATTTAAATATGGTAATGAAACAACTGTTTCCAACTACAAACTGCTTGAGGACATAATGTCTGTACTTAGCGAGAGTAAAGACATTCCAATTATCAGTAGAAAATCTATATCCCAACTGTGGGAACAAGTACAGGCAAGTTGGACGATATAGGCAAGTGGGTTAATAGAGCTTTTGCACGGTGGGACGATGAAAAGATTGGTGGTGAGGCTGCAGCGCTCGATTTTTCCCTTCCAATACCAATCAAGTCACCCACGCTACGATACTGCTGAGCTATGATTTGTGAAGATAAAATAAGGTTCATTTACAGAAATGATTAAAACAATTCATCATAAGCTTAAAATACATTTATATATCTACATTACATAAAATAAGTCATTGACTCAACACGATCTGAAAAGAATACAAACAATGCATTAAACAATGCATTATGCATCCACGTGTACACTTTGAGACAAATTACATATCACATTAGATATAAGCAAGCATTGCTGTTTTTAAACATAAACGAATGTTCGCAATTGAAAACGTTGGTGCATTTCCCTCATAATAATTTTGAAACTATAAATATTATAAATATCTCAAACTGTAATGTATATAAGAAAAATATCATGTTCACAGTAATGCGATAGATCACGCCTCTTTGTGCACAGATTATCCCTCACATACGCTCAAATGCTGCCATTGATCCTCTAAACCCCAGCCTTGCTAAGGCCCTGTGATATGCCAGGGATAATGGTGGACCCGGAGGTTTAATTAATTTCACCACCCGGGCATTTTTGCCTGAATTTGACTGTATCTGCTGCATAACAATAAGAACGTGTGTCAGCATTTAATGCAAAATCAAATATGCAATGCCTTTAAGTACAGCTGAATAGTTTTAATCTGTGGATAGGTCGTTTTGAAGGCTTATATGTCCATGTTCATTTGTGCCGAGATGATCCTGCAGAGACACAACATATTCTGTCCTTGCACACAAAACAGCAAAGTTTAACTAGTTCTGCCCAAATAGTATTGTCGTGGTTTGCAAAGTGTAACAGTTTAAGTCTCAATTTTCGGATTTTGTACTTGATGAAAAATGTCAGCAAATTTAACAATAAAGCTGTGTAATTTTATGATCACGACTTGTATAGTTAGTGAGGTTATTTTTCGCCACCTCCACAATGTACACCCCTCAATATTAGATTTGATCATATTTATTAAAGCTAACTGCTTTTGGTGCCAAGTCGGAACCGCTTGCGGAATCTTTTACGAATGAAATAGAAACATTGTATTCTCGTGAGTGGCGAAGCTATAATACAAAATATTTTTACTTCACGAGATAATTTTCTCCTTATTCTTCCCCGAACGCATAGACGATTATTTTATGATATATTTTTCACGCACAAACATTCCATTTCCAATATTTGTTTTTATCCATTCTGTGACATTGTGAATTATAGCCGGTAGAAAACCTTAGGGAATTCATGCTGAGAAGATATCTGCTGATGAAAATAGGTTCAATGCTACACAAGAATCAACAGATTACTATCATAAGTATTTGCATGTTGGATGATGACTACAAAGATTGTCCGAGGCTATATACAGATTGTTCTAGGCTATATACAGATTGTCCCATCTTGTCTTTTTCAGATGAGTGCCGTTGCAAGGAGGAATAAATATATTTATTCAATGCTAAACTTTGAGGGCATTTAACACTGGTAGCCAGGTGAAACGCCCAGAAAGTTTGGCATTGAATAAACATCTAATTTATATATATTCGGTCCTTATATATTGTACACAGGCAATAATCTTTCTTCTTTAAAGCTAAATGTCCCACTTCCACTTAAAGGCATAAGATTTTGATATTTATCCAAGCATAAGTAGTGCTATCATTAGTAATGGAGTGTATATGTCAGTAAGAAATATAGTTTTAGCTCTAGACCAGAAGAACTTAAGGGTCATTCATTCATTATGTGCCTATCTGTTAGCAGACATTTGCCACTGCTACTCTTCGAAACTACTTGAGAGGATGGAATGAAACTGTTCAAACATACATCTTAAGGCCTAGTTTGTCCTAAATGAAAAACGGTGCCAATCTGAATTCAAATAATGCCGCCCTGCAGCTATCTTGACATTCATGTTGTTCCTCCTTGCACACGGAAAGTCACAACGACGATGTTTTCACTAGAAATCTTTTAATGGTGTCCATCATCATCGTCATCAACCCCGTATCCCAAGTGGTCGTTGGGGCACCACAATTGACTTTACAACCAATTCTCTCCATCTTTCCCTGTTTTATACTGCCCTTTTCGAATCTCCAAACCCCATGCTTGTCACTTTTTAATGTTGCCTTCCCACTTCTGTTTCTGTCTGCTTCTTCTTCTGCCCTCACTTTCCCTTGCAAGATTGTTTTTGCCAATCCAGATGATCTTGAGACATGACCGTACCACTTCAGTTTGCGTTTTTTCATAGTGGTCAGGAAGTCTTCATAGGGTCCGATCACTTGTTGGGTCCTGCTGTATACCTCTTTGTTGGTTACATGATCAATGTATGAGATGCCCAATATCTTGCGGTAGCATCTAATTTCGAAGGTTTGAAACCTTCTTTGTATATGAATATGACAATCGCCGCATCAGCTTTTATTTTGGTACCAAAAGCAATGTTGGTGTCTTTCCATATTGGTCTCAACCTTGTTATTGCTGCTGTTGTTTGGGCAATCCTGCAAAGTAGTTCTGATTTGGAGCCCTCGTCTGTGATAATTGATCCCAAGTACTTGAAAATTGAGACTCTTTCCAGTTTCTGTCCAACCTTTATTTCTGCACTGATGCAGTTGGTGTTGTTTGTCATTAGTTTGGTTTTTCAGCGCTAATCTCAATACCGTATGCTGATGAAGTTCTATCGAAACGCTCAACGAAGGCAGTCAGTTCTTTGTCATCTCCTCCTAAACCATCAATATCATCTGCAAAGCGAAGGTTGGCGATTGTTCATCCTCCAATGCTGACAGTGCCCTTGTGGTCTTTAAGGCATCATCCATGATCCTTTCCAGGAAATAGTTGAAGAGTGCAGGTGATAGTATACATCCCTGTCTGACTCCAACTGTTGTTCGGATCCAATCTGCTCTGCTACCATTGATGAGAACAGCAATGGAGGCTTTGTCATAGAGGTGCTTAACAACCTGCACCAGCTTTGTGCTGATGTTGTACTTCCTCAATGTTGCCAATAAGGCCATACCCTATCAAAGGCCTTCTTGAAATCTGGTATAGATTTTTTCTGATGCAAAATATATAAAGACATGGTGTAGATTTTGCTGATGCTGAAGGTATTTCTTGCAAAGATGTCTGAGGTTGAGGATTTTTTCTGTGGTGCTCATTCCTGCTCGGAAGCATGCCTGCTCTTCAGCAATAATTTTCTCTGCTTGAGGCTTTAGTCTGTTCGGAATTATTTTCAGCATGACTTTGCTTGGGCGGCTAATTAGACTGATGGTTCTGTAGTTTTGGCGTAGCTGTAGGTTTCCTTTCTTGGGGAGAACGATGACCAAAGACTGAGCCAAAGTGGTGGGCTATTCTCATGTCAGCCATATAGTGTTGCAGATTGTTGTTAGGACTGTGATTATCTCTTCTCCTCTTGCCTGAATGAGCTCTACTGGTATGTTCCTTTCTTTAATGACCTAACTGCAATTTCTACTTCGTTAGGAAGAATATGGATGTCATCACTTTCTTCTGCTTGTGGGCATTTTAGTACTGGTGGTTTGCCTTGGGTCTTATGATTGTACAATTCTGAGCAGTATTCTCTCCATCGCTTGAGGATCTCTTGATCTTCTGTGAGGCATTTTTCTGATTTGTCTTGGATTTTGGTGGCTTTCCCTTGTTTATGGGTTGTGAGATCTTTCGCCATTTGATATGCCATCTTGTTGTCGTTTCTGCTCAGACTGTCTTCGATTTCACAGCATTATGTTTCTATTAAAGACTCCTTTGCCTTTTTCATGCTTTTTGTGATCATGTTGTTTATCTCTCTGTATTTTCTAGCTCTTTCATGATCTCTTTTTCCCTTTTTCAGTTCTCGTCTTTTGTTGTGACTCGCGGTTTCTTTGTTCGACGATATTTGCCAAAGATCTCGCTGGCTGTGCTTGTCACAGCTGTGTTGAATATGGTTGATAGGTCGGTGTCTTGCTTGTCCATGGTTATCAGAGGTGCAAATTTACCACCTATCATTGCTTGGAAGGCATCTGCTACATTTGTATCTTTCACTTTTTCAAAGTCAAATCTGATTCTTAGTTGGTTAGATTTTTGTATCATTTTCAGGTGGAGACGAACGTTGTCATTAATAAATCATGATCACTTCCAATATCTGCTCCTGGGAAACTTTGTGTTCTAATGATATTCAGTCCTGTGCTGAATCGTCATTTCACCAACATGTAGTCAGTCCATCTGGACTGTTTCCTGGTTCATCGTCAAGATATTTTGTGATGGCCGAACGTGCTGGCCAGCACAAGAATGTTGTAGGCGGAAACTCCAAGACCTGGAGTCTTCTTTCATCTGTTTCTGCATTGTAGAAGGGTCCACAAGTGCTTTGCCAGTTTTTCTGTGAATCAACTCCCACCGTTGCATTCCAGTCTCCTTGTACAAACAGAATGTCTTTCTTGGGTAGGTTGTCAATGACATACTGCAGATGATTATAAAAATTCTCCAGTTCTAGCGAGGCGGCTGTAAGTACCATTTTTATAAGTCTTTGGTTCCCAAGACCTCCCGTATCTGAGGCAGACGCTCTAACCACTAGGCCACCGGAGCGGTATAGAAAGTTGTAGAACTCTACCTGACAATTAATTTAGCAATGAAAAGAACACTTCACTTTGCGGCTGGTAGTACATATTTTACCGATAAAATATTCAAATTATTAAACTCCAAATAACGTAGATGCACGTATTTCCTACCTAATGGGAACAGTGGCATGAAAACGTACAAATATTTGAAATGACTTCAGTGTCATGAAATGCAAATATCAGTTTCAGGTTCCCAACATAACAAGTAGATTTATCAAACTTGTTTGTATGTCGGACTTATAAGAGGACAACTATTCTACATGGATCGAATTTTCTGTTTATAGAGAAGAACGTATAAGAGAGTATGTATGGCTTGATGTCTATTTAGTGCCAAATGAAAATGGTACTCATCTACTATCCAAAATGGGAACAGCAACAGCCATCTTGAAAATCTTGTTATTGATACTCCTCCTGAATATCATATTGAGATGGGGTTCTCACCAGAAGATTTATTTTGGTGCCTTGTTGGTCTTCAATTAAACTGTCCTTATCCAATTATCCAGGATGGCGACTACGGCGGTCATCTTGAATATTTTATAGCTACCTCTACTGGATGGAAAGTCATAACAACATTGATTTTACACCAGAAGATTTCTTAAGATGTCTAGTTGATACTAAATCAAAATGATTACGATTTTACATTCATTGTGGCCTTAATGGAAAGTCATATCGACACGAGCTTTTGGACCAACAAGAAATGGTGATATTTATTTGTTCCTGAATGAATGTGCCGTCAATTGGACCGTAAATATGATGGCCACAGTTAACATGGTGTAAATCGTATCATTAATAAATTTATACGGTAGGTCATGTCACCATTGGGTTTCTACCGAAAATATTCCCATGTCTAAATAGTCATGAATTAAAATGGTGCTGATATTAAAATCCAATATGGATGCAACAGTTGCTAATTTAAAAATCTTCTTGCTCAGGAACATCAGAGATGGTTTCAGTACTCAGGAGTTGAAACGAAAACAATGGTCTAATATAAATTCATTTACGACACTAGAGTGTTGTTCCTTTGTGAGAGACTTGTTTCAATTCAATTAGTTTGAAATTCTTTATTAAGAGAAAGAAAATAACCTATAGCTCTCATCATACAAAACATTAGTCAACATCATTAAAATAAATACCCGTAGACCTGCATCCTTTTCACTACAACAGTGCATTAGAGAGACGCAGTGGTTCATTCAGGATGCACCATTGTGGGATTTGTATAAAACAGATAACAGGTCCCACAAGAAGAGAGACCTAATCCACAAATGAGTATGGCACTTTCTGAAACCTTTAACTTAGTATCAATGACCCATCAGATCACTAAATGTCGGAATTGCTAAATGATTATTTTATAGTAATTAGCAAACCATATAATATGATCTTCTCTGAATGCTGTGGTCACTATGCCCAACAAATCTTTTTCAACATTCTATTAATCGCATATGAGTCAACCTCTTCTGGAAATAATCACATGATCGGTGTATCCCATAATATTTGTTGGATTACACGTTCAAAAAAAAAAACTGAGCATTCCAAACAATTGTAACAGTCTCAACATTTCAAGTATTGCAATGAGGTAAATTTCATTCTGATATTTTTTCTTCTCCTTTTAGAAAGGCACTTAGTAGAGCGTAGGTAACTTCATAAGACTCGTTTTGTACGAGGTCAATAACAAAAGGTGTGTTACTGTATACCCCCATAAAGTGTATGCAAGGGAAAAGTATTTCTCACCCATGCGACAGAGGAATCTAGCTGTTTTGATAACCTTACTTTTCTTATCTCAGTCTGGTTGTCTCAGACAAGTCGTCTCAGTCAAGGTGTCCACGCACTTGGAGCTACTTTAAAAAAAAAGAAACCTTTGTCTTCTGCTATGCCTGATGTAGTTGTTCTAAATTAAAACAACAACAACAACAACAACAAATATATATAACCCAAAAACATAGTAACTTAACGTCAATCCATTTTTGAGAACACACCATGCAAAACATTTCGAGAGAGACAGACACACACACGCACACGATGTCGAGCTTTTTGGTATTATGCTAGTTCGTTGCACACAGTATGGTAAATTTTATTCTATATGCAGGCCTAGCTCGGTACATTTTCAGGTCAGCGTCATTAAATGTAGCTAAAGCTACCTAACTAGTTTTAAATACTTCCTGTGAAAACAAATTATATACTTTTAGCTAAATTTAATGACGCTGACCTGAAAATTACCTGTGCTACAGATAGGATAAAATTCTCAATGCTGTGTGAAATGAACTATGACAGAAAACACTGGTCTATGCACATAGACTATAGACCTATACACTTCATAGCCTCCCAACTCTCTTATCAACTATAGAAAACTTAGTAAAAGCCAGAAATGTGTAATGTGAAACATG